>LPNX010560049.1:0-10932 GCA_001517045.1 Pseudotsuga menziesii
GGGGTGTTCGAGGGGTCATTTCTTTTTTCTTTCAAATTTAGATGCACAAAATACATTCTAAACATGATCGGATCTGTTACAGTGCAGTCATTAACTAATTCCCACTTGTTATTAAGAGAGTTGTCTACAATTGCACAGGTTTATGAATTTCTAAATGTGGGGTTACTGAGCTGATCAAAAGATGTGTTAATGGCTACAACATAGAAAATGGCTTGTCTAGGCCCTGCTTTCTTGGTTGCTTGGGTTATTTATAAATTTCTTATACAGATGAGACTAATATTCTAAACATGATGGGATCTGTTACAGTGCAGTCATTAACTAATTCCAACTTGTTGAGTTGTCTACAATTGCATGATTTTATGAATCTCTAAATGTGGAGTTACTAAGCTGATCAAAATATATATTATTGGATCAAAATATGTATTATTGGCCACAAAATAGAAAATGGCTTGTCTGGGCCCTGCTTTCTTGGTTGTTTGGGTTATTTGTAAGATTCCTTAGAAGAGACTAACGCTTGTGTCTAATGTTGTGTATGGCAGGTGCAAGTGCTATGTCAAGGCTAAAAACCAGCTGACTGTCCATGAAGCTCCCAACATTCTTACTATTGCTCTCAAGAGGTTTCAGGTATGGTTCTTATTGCATTGTGTGAGCAATGCATATTCTGCTCTTTTTTTTTTTGTCTGACAGTTCTGTGTACCTTTTTCTATCTCAGTCTGGGAAGTTTGGCAAACTCAACAAGCGTGTTATTTTCCCTGAAGTCCTGAATATGAAACCATACATGAGTGGAATGGGTGATAAACCACCCTCATACAAGCTATATGCAGTAGTGGTGCATTTAGATATGATGAATGCTTCCTTTTCTGGGCATTATGTATGTTATGTCAAGAATTTACAAGGGGCCTAATACAAGATTGATGATAGTAAGGTAAGTCCCCTTAACAACACCAGTAGAATGAACTAATGACATTGTTGATTGTTCTATGTAAAGAGTCAAGACCAAGTTAAAATTTTATTGTCCAAGCAGGGAACAGTCTTGTTACTTTTGAGTTGGGTGGTAACTACATTTGCACCAAGTTTTCACAAACAAGGGAACTTTACAAGTCGTTTTAAAACTAGATTGAGCTTTCTTAATCTTGTCACTTCCCTATGTTGTCTTTATAAAAATAATACATTACTTGAAACTATATTGAGCTTTTCTCATCTTATGCTCCCAATTCTTAAACATAGATTTAAATCATCATTGTTGTTTTTCAATTGTATTTGACTACAGAAATCCCAAAATAAATTCATGGTTGGGTCAATGATTGCTATTTCATTGTATTCTTCTCTGACTATGATTATGGTTATGCTGTCCTGATATATGTAGGTAAAGCAGGTGGAGCTTGATAGGGTAATTACTCAAGGGGCATACATGCTTCTGTACTCTAGGTAGCTACAGTGAATGATTTATTGCTGTCTACTGTTTTCTTGATTTTTTCTTTGAAAGAGGAGCATGTCTGCACAAACAAGGACCAGAAATAGAAAAAGGCTTTCTAACACATGGTTTTCCCCAGGTCTTCACCACGACCACCAGTTGTTGCGAAGAATGGGATGGCTCATTCCTTGACAACAGTAAATGCCATCCCCTGCACAAAAGCTGCCAAACAACCGGTACTGAATAGTGGACATGGAGGAATTGGTGTGCTTGATAGACAATCTTCTTCAATGGCCTCCTGTACATTTAATCTTGAAGACTATGGTTTTGACTGCAATGGAACCCCAATCATGGGAAGTGGGATTGTGGGTTATAGAGACTACCCCGATATGACATCTAGTGATTCTGGACCTCTCTTCAGTTACTCAGATGAAACTTCTTGCAGCACAGAGAGCAATAGAGATTCAACAAGTACAGATGATTTTGCTGAGACAATATTTGGAGATTTGGGATAGCTCACCAGTTCTAGATTGGCCGAGGACCCTTATACAATGCCCAGTTCCAACTGTTATATGAAATCATCACCTTCTCTTCAAACAGAGTATTATTTTGAAAATGATGCATATACCATGGATTCAGTATTTTCAAATCAGTATCTCGAAACGAACAAGACTGATCCTGAACTGACCTCTCTCCCTAATCCACTTCCTCAAGATATTGATGGACAATCTGATTCACTTAGTAAGAGTGCTAGCAGCTATCTTTTCCCTCCCCGCTTTCCAGCAAGCCATGTAGAAACCCGTTATTTTGATCCTAACCTTCGTAGCAGACATAGTGATCAGTTAGATTATAGGGCTAGTAACAACCATTTGGACTTTCTGCAATTTCAGAATTCAGTTGGGGTTCCAGATATATCAGACACTAGAGCCTATAGCAGTAGTGACGTTTTTGCTACCCCAGCAAAATCGCAATATGAGAAAGAGAAGTATCCGGCGGGATTTTTGCCAGAAGCAGATAGGTTAAATTTTGATGTAACATCAAGATCTTTAAATGCAGCTTCTAATTTTGATTATTGTTTTGTTCATGATACAAGAACATCATATTCAATGACAGCTGAGTCTTTTGGGCTCAACAGATAATTTAATTGTAAATGCATATGCAAAAATATGCTCCAGTCCATTTTTCTATTTATAGATGAACTGTATATGCTTATTCTTGATTACAAGTGGATCTTCTAGGGATGTTCGTTCTTCAGTTGTATCTACTAAATGTCTATCACTGACTACAGGATGCATTATTTTGCTTGCAAAAGACACAGGCCACAAAGCTATATATAACTAGAATAATATCATAAGGTATATATACTTGAAACACAAAACTATAGATGAGCACAACATTCTGTTTGTAGCTGCAAAGTGTTACAAAATCCTACTGTAGTATTGGCAATGCTAAGCTACAGTGAAATCATTGAGTACCGGTTGTTTGCGTTTAAAAGTTGCAGTGCTATAATATTATAATAACACTTGCAAGTTGTATTAAGACTATGAACAGACATCATATCTATCTTAGAAATAAGATGTATTGGTTAATAGCATTCCTCGTTTTCGTTGCTCAAACTGCAAAATTTCTGGTCATGGTGCTTTCCAACCAAAAGATCTGAATAAAAAGATGATAAAGAGTTACGATGTTACCATAAGATGGTGATAGTATTATTATCAGTGAAAAGAGACTAGTTTTGTTTCAAATTGACACCAAATCCCCTTTTTCCATGTAATTTTTTTCTTTACGAACTATTAAATTCATGGACAAATATACCTTCAAAGTTCAGTTTCTTAAAAAATGATATGTTTCGTATTAGATTCAGATTCAGGCTATTATCTAAGGGCAGTTCCCTTTTCAGAAAACTCCTCAGCACGAATGCCATTCAACTCATAATGGATGGAAGAGGAAGGGCGACTAAAGATCACATTACTACAAGCATAAGAGATATGTTGGGCGGTAAGAGGGTTTCGAACCTCTTTAAGAACCTCTCTTTCCCTGTAACTAAATGCTTCCAAAAATTTAATTAAAAATAACTTCTCCCAAAAATCAGAGCAGTTCGAGGTATCTCCAGCCCAGGCTCCGGGCTCCGCACATACTACGCCAATTATAGCAACACCTTGGCCAAAAAGAACCAAAAAATCCCTAAAGAACACCTGTCGGATGCAGAAAAACTTAACAAAACCATCGCAGCCTCAACAATAACAGCGGCTCGAACAATCTTGCCGTGTACCGGCAAATAAACTAGAATGTTTCCAATTTTAACATATTTTCAACCAAAAGCATCCACAAATTCACAAATCGTAGCATTTTTAGAAGTCTTACCGCATTCCATGCCACGGTTTAAGCCATCCTCCATCAAATTACACCGATTCTTGGCAATTTAGACCTTGACTTCGAATCTAAACGTTTGTCCACCAAATTCGTCCAGCCGCGCTCCGACAGTGGTAATCGGCGATGGAAAAAGCTGTCCGAGCGCCTTGGACTTGGTACAAGAGGCTCAAAAAACAAAATCTATATCAGACTCGATGCGAATCGAACCACAGTTCTCTTGTTCATGGATAAAATCCAGCTCAAACATTCCAACGATGAAATGAAGCTTTAGTGAAGGTGAAATGTTTAATCAATGATATTTTTTTTTGATGCGCCGTCGCTTAAGCAACGCATAAACAAAGAATGGAAAGCACCATGACCAAAAAGATTATTTTTTTTTTGATGCACCGTCGCTTAAGCGACGCTTATGAGGCTAGACATCGCTTATGAGGCTAGTCGTCGCTTAAGCGACGCTTATGGCCAAAAGTTTTAAAAAAAAAATTAACTTTCTGATTTTTGGTAGGTTTAAAAGAAAAAATCCACGCGCCGTCGGAAGTAACCATCAGATTTTGGATCGAAATGTAGTAGTGTATGTCTCACCTAGGAGAGGCTTGAGACTCCCATACACAACAAGCGGAGGTACGTAACCAATTATTTTGGCCCTCAGCTTCAACATGTAAAGCGATTGTGTTGTCCGACCCCAACCTGGCCAAGACACCCACAGAATAACCCCTGCAAAGTACCCCCTCGATATCCTATGTAAGGCCACTAAGGTCACCTCAATATAATCAATGCTCAGGCGGACAGTCGCAGGCGGGATTGACCGTATGGGCAGGGTAGCAAAGCCTAAAACTCTCAAAATAGCCCCCAAATATGAATACAATCCTAAAAATATCTCCGGTGCTACTCATTTATGACTAGGGGTCATCCCAATCAATAATCACTCACACTGCCTCGTGCTTAACTCCCTTTTGAGAGGAGGATCCTAAGAAACACTGGTTATACCAAGGATTTCACACACTCACCTAGACAGACACATACATGTTGTTGTTTAGTGATCTTGGAGAATTTACTTACAATGAACTATTCCAAGATCCTAAAACCTAAGCTTCTTGGTGCACCCTAGAAAAGAAAAGAGTGTAATTCATTTTAATTTAGCGTTGATTTTAATTGGCTTTATTACTCAAAATAGGGATATGGCCGTGCAACTAATGGTGTTATGACGCAACATGAAGTAAAATGCACACCTAACAATCAATGCAAATGCATTGTGTCCCTGAAAACAGGGTATGCTACTATGTGAAATGCACAATTTTCTTCAAATGATGAATGCAATTTTTCCTATATGAAGTCCTAACTAGTACTCCAAAGCAAATCTAGTGCAAGTAAAATGCAAAAATGCAAAATGCAATGCATGATGATAAGCAAATGTTTTTGGATTTTTTGAAATAAAATGAGATGCAAAAAGCAAAAGAATGATTCTACGACCCCTAGAGTCTGCAAGCACACATAAATAGCACTCAAGCAAAGCACTAAGGTAAAAGAACTCTAATGCACTAATCTCAAACAAAAAATCGAAAATGCTATGACAAGAACCTTCTTAAAAAAAAGAATTTAGCCTAACAAAAAAACGTTTCTGGTTAGAAACAGAGGTCTAAACAGACTCAGGCAGTGCCAAAGGAGACTCAGCAAATATCAAAATTCACCCAGCAACCAATTAACTCCCACAAAAAGGCAAAATCAAGGGCATACGTGACTATTCGCAGTAAACCTAAGTGTATACGTGGAAATCACAGAGAAAACTGCGTGTATACGCGACTGTGAGTTAAAAACTCGTGTACAAGAAAGGTGCATAAAATCAAGGCAAATAGACAAGATGAGACAAACTTCACACCAATCAAACACTACCAGTCATACATTCCCCCAGACCTGACACAAAAACAAGAGAGAAAGAGCAATTCAAATTCATTAAATGCCGATAAAATAACCCCCAAAGGACAACTACTAGGAACTCCCCAGCAGAGTCGCCAATTCTATTACGGAGAGAAATTCCTATGGCTTGGGGTACCACAATAGACAGCTTGACTCTAGAAATAAATCCTTTCCAATATGCAATATAAATTAAATGTCTAACACTAAAGGATCAGACCTCGTACCTTATTCCGGACGGTTGAAGTAGATCCTCGTTGAGCTTTCCAACTTCAGCTTGAATTGATAGATTAATTCCTCAACAACAAGTGAACAATACAAGCATTCTATATATCATGGTTTTAGATCTATTCTAGCATATATAATCAATAATTTACAAGCATTTGACATAATCCCATGGATAAAATATTCATTCAAACACACATTATTGGACAGGAAAAGATATTTCTATTAATATAAATCAGAGATCACAAGATACAACCTCTGATGGCACGTCTGCGAACTGGAGAAACTGAATCCCCCACTTGGGCCTCCACCACCTCAATCCTCCATCTCTCGATAGCAAGCTCACAAGCAAAAGGAAATCTTGGGAAGAACACACTAGTGCTCCAAGGGACAAAGGGATGCAGACTCAAGCATAAGTTCTGGCAACAACGGACTATAGTTTCTTTGCTCTCAATTATCTCTTCTTGCCTTCAATGTACCAAGGGGTTCCTTATATAGCTTTTCAAAGGGGTAATGGAAGGTCAAATCCGAGCAATCTCAAGGCATAGGGAAGGCCAGGAGTCAAATGAGTCGGATCCATGTCAAGGAAAACTCCAAAAGGATTTGGATTTTGTACACATCTCGATGTACATGGTTTTAGTGGTCAAACCCGCGTATATACGTGGTTATAGGTTTAAAAGTCGCATGTATCATTTTTCACATGTTTTTAGGGATGATCATGGAAACATTAAAGGACAAAAAATGGTCCATGGGTTCTAAGGAGTCTGCAGCGAGACAGGGGTAGGCCATACAAAGTGTGATTCACCTGGAGTGGTGAAATCAGCTATAACACTCACCTACTGATTGACATGTAGTTGAGTTCTATTCAGTTAGATTCAATAATTACTGCTCCAATTCAATTAGAGACGATTATTGATTGTGATTAGTGGTTAACTGATGTGTCTAGAGTGGCTGACTGACATCTAAGACACTCTCATGTGTGCAATTTGAATGAAATCCTTGGGATTCAAATTGTCTTTCTATTCATCTAAGTCTATGTAATTGTATCACTACTTCTGATTGATTATTGATAATATACAACTGCAACCTTTAATTGTAGCACTGTTATGTCATTTTGTGTGTAAATTGTCTTGAATCTTCTGTAACATTGTGCTTTAGTCCTCATATTACTGTGACTGAATTTTCATAGGTCTCCTAAGAAAGTCATATTTTCTCCCAATGAAGTTGAAATCTCAGATATTTTGAATGGTAAAGTCATAGTAAAAGGTGTTTTGGATCGCAATTCAAAGGTATACACATTTTCCCATTTCCTACCTTTCTCAAACCCCTCATCTCTTCTCACTCGTACTAATGAAGCAAGAAATATTTGGCATGAGATATTTGGCCATCTTAAATACAAGTATATTTCATATTTGAGTGACAAATACATGGTCATAGGGTTACCAAAGATCAATTTTTCTAAGGGAGTCTTCCAAGGTTGCATCCTAGGAAAATGCCCAGAGCACAAGTATGAGAGAGCTAGTCATGAGAGAACCTCTGAACCCCTTGAATTAATCCACAGTGACCTTTCTGGTCCATTCCCTCACATGTCCATGAGTCAAGAAAAATATGCACTAACCTTCATACATGACTTTTCCAAGTATTATTGGGTCTAATTCCTAAAGAATAAGTCTGAAGTTTTTGACCTCTTCAAGCTCTTTCGAGCCTTGGTTGAGAACCAACCTAGGAGGAAACACAATATCCTCAAATCTAATAATGGTGGTGAGTATGTCAATTCTGATTTCATCCATTATTGTGAAGATGCAGTTATTCATATGCTGCATTCTATTCCCTACACACCTCAACAAAATGGTGTTGCTGAGAGGAAGAATATATCACTTTAAGGAGATGACAGCTTGCATGATGGAGTTTAAAAATTTTCCACCAAATTTTTGGGATGAATATTTATACTGTGCATCCTATATCTTGAACAAGGTTCCACACAAGAAACATGATGGAATAACTCCTTTTGAATCTTGGAGTGGGAACAATCCAAATGTGACCCATTTCGGGATTTTTGGCACGAAGGATTGGGCTAGAATTCCAACTAAAAAGAAAAAGACTTTGCAACCCCAAATCCAAGAGTTCCTATTTATCGGGTATTCTAAAGATTCAAAAGGGTACAATCTTATCAACTTGAGCACTCAAAAATATTTCATTGAGAGGAGTGTTCAGTTTCAAGAAGAACCTTTAGCAGCAGTAGAAGTTGGAGAGTCCTCTTCATCATCACAACCACTGATTGTAAGTGAAGAGACTAATGAGTTTGTTGATTTTGATATGTTTGATAATGATGATTTAATTTCATATCCTAGCAATCCTGAAAGACCAAAATGGGAATAAAGTACCATTCATGCAGCTGTGAACTAGCTGGGAATCCTAGTGACACTAGGAGGAGTAGGTCTCAATTTAAGAGTGCCCTTTGTGTGAAAGATACACTCTTTGCTGAAACATGCTATTTTATGGTTGAATCTTCCCATTATACATATGAATATGCATGATATGAAAAACATCCATGAATGAAGAATACAACTCGCTCCAAAAGAATGACACATGGGAACTAGTTGATCTTCCCCCAGGGAGAAAGATAGTAAAGTGTAAGTGGGTTTATAAAACTAACTTTGTTGCTGATGGTTCACCATTGAAATATGAGGCAATATTGGTATCTAATGACTACACACAATTTCAAGGTATTTATTACAATGAGACCTTTGCACCAATGGCAAAGATGGACTACATAAGGCTAGCTTTGGCCATTGCAACTTCAAGGAAATGGGAGGTGCATCACATGAATGTGAAGTGTTCCTTTCTACATGGAGATATGAATGAAGATATTTATATGTAGAAACTTGAAGGTTTTGTTTCTAATCCATCTTTAGTGTGTAGGTTAAAGAAATCATTGTATGGGCTAAAACAAGCCCTCGGGGCTTGGTATGCCAAGATTGATGGCTTTCTGTTATCACATGATTTTGTTCGATGCAAGTCTGATCCGAATGTCTATTTGAAACTGATACATGGTTCTTTAATTATTCATGTTTTGTATGTGTATTACCTATTGATAAAAAGAAGTTCAAAGAAAGAGATTTCCTCCTTGAAGGATGCAATGAACCATGCCTTTTCCATGACATATTTGGGATTGTTGAGCCAATTCTTAGGTCTCAAAATTTCTCAATCCTCACATGGAATAAAATTTCATCAATCCAAGAATGCTTCATATTTTCTCAATAATTTCAGCATGAAGGATTGCAATCCAATCAATACTCCATTCCTTTCTCGAGTTAGGCTTGAAGAAGCAGGTTCTTCTCCATTGGTAAATAACACACTGTATAGGAAATTGATTGGGTGTTTGCTTTATTTGACTCAGAATAGACCTGATATATATTATGCAGTTAGTGTGGATTCTAGACACATGGATCATCCTCATGATATCTATTGGAGGGAATCCAAGAGGAACCTAAACTTTTTCAAGGAACAAGAACTCATGGGATTTTCTATGCAGAAAAATCTAACTTAGAGCTAGTTGGATTTACTAACAGTGATTGGGAAAGTGACAACACATATAGAAATTATACGTCAGGATTTGTTTTCAATCTTCCAGATGGACTAATCATCTGGTCAAGTAAGAAGAATATTTCCATAGCACTCTCATCTACAGAGGTAGAGTATAGAGGTGTTGTGAATGCAACTACTCAATGTTTGTGGTTGCAGGGGATACTTGGAGAATGTGGGATTGAATCAGAGACTTCCACTATCATCTATTGTGAAAATAAAAGAACCATTTGAATATATACTAATCCATTTCAAATAAAATGAACCAAGCACATTGAGATCCATGTGCACTATATGAGGAAGCTTGTGCATGATGGTACCATTTCTCTACTCTACTACTCATCATTAGAGCAAGTAGCAGACATCTTCACCAAAGTTTTTTTGTGAGGAGACCTTCAGTAATCTCAAATCATTGTTGGGGATTGATTATCATGTGGTGAATAATGATTGATAACAATATTTCCAAAATATTTTGTTCATGTCCATGTCTAAGGGAGGATTTTCCCCTTGGGTTTTTGCATCTTTCCTTGGTTGTATGGACAAGCAGTATGTTAAGGGTGACTAAGCCTTCTTGATAGGTCTTGTATTTTTTTATATTTTACATAAATTCAGGCTTAATGGGGGGTGTTAGAATAATAAAAATCATATTTAACCATATTTGACATTAATTAGTCATTTTTGTCTTATTCCTAGATGCCTAGATTCCTTACTATGCTAGTTGGCATTCACTTGCACCTAGAAGTCAACAAATGATAAAAATGGATTAAGGAGTGCTTTATAAACATCATGGGAAATATTCTAACAGCTATACAGTAATTCCAAAATATCAAAAGCACAGTTCTACTTTTTCTGAAAGTTGCCTTGCGTTTAGCAGTTTTAAGGAAAAAGGGAAAAGCTAGTCTAGGAGTAACTACCTTGTTTTTTCCCTTAACCATACTCCTTCTCTTTCTCCATTAAAAAGAATGGATCTGATCTCTTTCCATAAATTATCAGTTGTTACATCTCATTCATCCAATTCATGATCATCTTGACATATTAGGAAAGTGATTTATGCACCTATGGGGGATTTTGACTAGTTTAGTAAGCATGTTTTTTGTCCAATTCAAATAGCATCCTTATGATTTTGAATATATGATGTAATTATATATTTTGAAAATCTATTACTTGATGAGGTTGGCTAATGTTCACTTATTCAATACAGGATTGTGTTATGTTCCATATTCAGTCTCTTTTTTGTGGAATTTTGCGTGTTTGACTAGTAATTTTGTGAGTGTAATTGATCTACAGCTTGGGCTTAATTTCCACAAAGGGTACATCTCTTTAATTTTTTCTAATTAATTATTTAATAATTTCTATTTATTAATTATTATTAATAATATATATTAATATTAAAAATTATATTGATACTTAATGTTTATATAAATGTA
>LPNX010560049.1:11050-168621 GCA_001517045.1 Pseudotsuga menziesii
TTTTGTGTCAATAATTGCGACACTTGAAGAAACATGACCATACGAGTTAGGAATACCCAACAAAAAATGTCACATTGTTCATGAAGTAGTCCATATGGGATCTATATTCATTTGGAGTTGTTTTTTTATCACTTTGTTTGACGAAAATTATTATTTTCTTCTTATCTTAGTCATTGTGTGTTCTTTCTCTTCTAAAATCATAACTCCTCTATTTATGTTCATTTTGAC
The DNA here is from genome assembly GCA_001517045.1 of Pseudotsuga menziesii. NCBI lineage: Eukaryota > Viridiplantae > Streptophyta > Pinopsida > Pinales > Pinaceae > Pseudotsuga > Pseudotsuga menziesii. The sequence continues at coordinate 11,279 of LPNX010560049.1, forward strand.
GTTGTCATTGATCAAAATTCTTTTTGTAATTTGGGTGTCGATAAGGAGGTCTTATTGTTTGTTTTTTTCTGTTGGATTGACTTCCTTTTGAATTTTGAAGGGGACCAAATTTGTATTTGTTTCTTCTTTCTCAACTTGAATTTGTTTTTCAGAGAGTCTGGATGCTTCCTTCTTGATTTGAACTAATTTGTTCTCTAATACATAATATTATTCTGAATCTTTTCGAACCTTTTGTCTTGCAATTGTTTGTCATCTTTTAACTTATTAATTTGTTACTCTAGTTCTTGATTGAAATTTCTCATGCAATGGTTTTCTTCTTGGTTTTTTAGTATTCTTACTTCGAGATCTTCATTGGAAAGTTCTATCTTCTGACTGTTTTTTAGTTTTTTTATTTTCGTAATTAATGTCTTGTTATGAATTCTTAGTATAAATAGTTATTCAATATTGCTTGCTATTTTGCCATTGATTTTCGCAATTTCTAACTTGTGCTTATTTTTAGTGTCACCATACTTTTGTTGGAGTTCTTCCTTCTGTTGATGATGTCGACATAACTCTGATTCTTGAATTTTTAGCTTTCTCTGGATTTGTGCCAATTCATCATCTTTTTCCATGATGAGCTTGTTTAAACAATTTATGGCTTCTTCTAAATCGTTATCACTTCTATAGAATGATTCTTTGTTATCTTTGGACTTTTTGATTTTGTATTTAAGGTCTTGGTTGTGATTTTTTAATCGAGATATTTCTTCATTCTTATATTATAATATTTTATTGATATCTTCATTAGATTTTTCCATTTTTTTATTTTGATCTTTTGAGGGATGATTGTCTTGTTCTATCAACTTATGAATAATGGTCTGCTTACTCATCTCAAATTGTATATTTTTATTGCTTTCATTGTAGTATCCTAATTCACTTTCCAGTTTTTGTGATTGCATATATGAGTTACCTTGATCGTCTTTCGTAATAAAATATTTACCACATATTGGACACAAGCAATTGCCATTCTTAAAAAATGTCGAATATTGGAATTCCATTTCGCAATAAGGACACATAGTCCAAAATTTGGATTTATATATGGAATCCATAATTTCTTCAATAAATCCACAATGGGCTTCAATGACTTCTTCAATATCTTCTGATACTTGATTTCTTATCTTTTTAATATATTCTTGGTATTATTTCTTTGACTTGGTATTCTTTATTTTTTTGCATTAAATAATAATTGTAATGTCAATTATTAATTATTAATTATTGTTGTTGTTGTTTAAACTAATAATAATTTTTTTCTAATGGGAAGCAGTTCACTTTAAAAATAATAAATATTATTATTAATATAATAGTATTATTATATATAAGGGTTGGTCAAAAACCTATGTGGGTCAAAGACCCAATTTTGGATAAGCTCCAGAAAATATTGGCCGCAAGACGAAATCTTCCCAAGAAGGGGCTCTAATACCACTATAATAACCCGAATCTGAGGTTTACATAGAGATGTAATCCATCTCTAAAATATTATATATATATATTGAATGATGATATTACAAATGGTTTGGCCTCCTAATAAATATGCTTTGGCCATTAAATATGAGGTGTCACCTCCGCTTGTTAAATATAATTATGTTTTTATTATTTATTACTTATTTGCAATTTTATTTATTATTTATTATTTATATTTATTACAAATGGTGACATCCCAATCACCCATAGTGCATTAAAGACCCATGAAATCTAAATAACCTCCAAGAATTAAAATTTGGCTCCTCACACACTTGGGTTCATTGAATGGCCCCCCTTTGTGTACTTTGGAGCTATATAATGGATCAATGGCTTCACATTTGGATCTCTTTATTTATTGGCCACCTCTTGGCCTATAAAATGAATCCATGGGAATTCATATTAGAAGAATAAATCATAGCAACGTTATGCTGCTTGAATTGTGATTGACCTCCCTTATAGATCACCTCTTCCCTCTTGTTAGCATCTTCCAAGCTCCCTTCCCTCATTCCTCCAAGGGGAAAGTGTTCTTCTCATTTGTTATTCAAGCTACTTAGAATCTAGTGTGGACTAAATAGACCTCCCTACGAGGATTCTTTTCCTCCATTGGAGCTCACATCCCCTAGGTGTTGTACATGCTTGACCATTGGGAAATACAATAGTGATTTGGCATCTATTGGATGTTGGAGTTTCATTCCTACCACATCTTTGTTGTTTTAATTTGATTTATTTTTATTTTTTTATTGTTTTTTCACTATTGTAGGATCACTTGGAGCGACCACCCTACACATATGAGCACCTAATACTAAATCCTTGTTGCATCCTACAAGGATTTCCCCCTCACCAAGTGGGAAGGACTCACCCTTGTGAAATGTTTTTCACAACATAGCCATTATGATTATTTTCTCAAAAATTATTCCCACTCTTGTTGTTTCTTCTCCAAATCGATTGTAAGGGGTGTGTGAATCAGATTTCATATATCTACTATGTGTGTAGCACCTTGTCTATAAGGTATTCATGCAGCAGTGTTGATATGCAAATGAAGTTTTCATGAAAGTTTTCGTAAAACCTTATTTTGATGCTATCTATAGATGTTCATTCTTTGACTATTTTCTCTTCATATAAGTCATCTATGATTTTCTATACCCACTCATATAAATTTGTTAGATCCCTGTTGTTCAATTTTGATACCAATTTCTTATCTTCAATTGTAATTTTCATCGACAAGACTATCCATGAACTTTTTTACCTCTTGGGGGAGGGATTCCGGGAACCTTTTGTGTGTTTCTGTGGAAAATAGGGATTTTATTCCACAATTGTTACAAAATTTATTCTAGAGTATTTCTTTAAATAATTTTCAATTGTTATGTGCCACCACCAATGAATCTCTTACTCACACAACATCTATGCATGTCTATGCTATTATATATTTCATAGGTAATGTACTACCAACATCACAACCTATGTTGTAATATATGGGATTACACAAAATAGTCACCAATAGCATGCATAACCAAGCATAATGTATACCACAACAATATAAAAGCATGCATACTTAGAAGGAGAGAATAATATAAAAGTAGTAGTGAACCCAACACAAGGAGTCTATTATATTATGATCAATCAGTCAACTCTAGTACCTTATTTCATACAAATCCATGCTCATATTATGTGTTACAATCATGGAGGAAGTTGTAACTTCCTTAGATACCTCGGTCGATTGACCTGACCAAGTGGATAACCAACCCACCTTACTAGTTGGTTACATTTACTAGTCAACCAAGTCAACTAGGCTCCTACAACATTAACTAAGTCGAATTTTAAATCCTTGTGAAGAACTTCTAAATATATAATGGAATCTACCCGAGAAGGGTTATTATAGGTGGTTAAGACTCCAATTCCTTTTCATTCATACCAACTATACTTCCCTTCAATTATGAAGTGGGTTAAATATGAATATAGTCAGGGACCTTACGTTTCATAGGTGAGCTTGTGTTTAGGTCCTCAAGATTTTGCAAGTCTGAGGAAATATCAATGTACGCTCCCAAAACTTCTCCCAATCCTTGCCTCCCATCGTCGTATTTTTTAACCCATCTCCCTTCTCTAGATATATGATTTTTAATGTACCCCCCACACAAATTCCTTCCTTTACCCAAATATTTGTAAGTATTGTTTGAATTGGCTTTCCAACTGAACGAGAATCCCTTAGGTGCCCAATATCATGATAGATATTGCACCTAAAAAGAAGCTTAAAATAGTCAAGTTTATGACTAAAGGTCTAATTACCCTATTCAAATACAATTATTTTACCATTCCTTCCCTCGTATCTAGTTCAACCATAATCTAGGATCATCTCTTATCATTCTTATGATCCCATCCATCCTCGTGAGCAATAAAACACCCAACTGAATTGTCCTATTTTTTCTAGAATATTTGTAGTCCATAACTCCCATCGGAGGCCCGAATTCATGACCCAAATTTTTTTAATACAATTTGGCTCCATCCAAGGATCAAAATAAAGATTACATTGATTTAAGACCATTCCTAAAGGTCCTCATGCCCCTTCTTTTTTTTATAATTAGCTAAGTACCCTATGCTCCATGCATCATGAAATTGATCCCACCTCTCACAATGATGAAAAACGTTGGCATCTAACCTAATAATAGTACTCCGTTGACTAACATCCATTCCTTTAGTGTTTCAATCCTGACATTTTAACCCATGAAACATATTACCAATGTCTTATCCATCAAGTCTTCAGCCTCTTCCATTTTAATATCATGTCCAACAACCATTGGTATCGTTTCTAGCCTTTGTTTAAAGCACATCCATTTTCACCATATATGAGTTCTTTTTCCCTCACATTCCATGTCCCTTAACTCATTTCCCACCTCCTACTTGCTTCACATAGTTGACCCTCTACCTTTATCAAAACCCTTAGTAAAACTTGTCTCCTTTTCTTATCCTTTAATATTTCTCAGTTCACCATCCCTCACCACAGAGGTCTTTGCTTGTGTTGGTAATACTAGGTCTTGTAAGATCTATGCTAATTTCTTTGTTGTGTTAATACCAACAACATTAACTATAAGGTATGTTAAATTCATTATCTCATGAGTGACCATAGATTTATATTTCCAAACTTTTCTTCCCCATCGGGATCTGTTCGTATGCCAAAATGACATGAACTGTCCTTCATATCGCTTGGTAATTCCTTAAGATGATTCATTCCATATAGCCAAACCACAAATCCATCAAATATTTGTTTATGTGAAATATTAATCGTGGGATAGTGGGACCCTCCCCATAATCCACCATATATAACTCAAACTCCATGGTATAATAGGTTATGAACCTTAGTATCCTCTAATCCCCTTGTGGTATATTTAGATGCATAAACTAAATCCATCCTAAAAACAAATCGCAAACCCTTCGCCATCTCTCCCACTCTATTCAGGGTTCTTCAATAATTCTCTACACATATGTATGTGCATGCATATAACATATTCATGCACATTTTGTCCTTTGTTAATCCCTATATATTATGACATTACATTTCTATTTTATACTAGTATTTCCTTTATTAGTAAGGTATGACCTTAATTGTAATTGTAACTTTTGTCTCATATATATACCAAGGATACCTAGTTTTAGTGATCATCTATTCTTTTCTTGTGCATTTTATATATTGTAAAAGAAGGTTTCCACCTTGAATAGGCTTCGTATTCATCACTTTATTTCATTCTCAAGCCATTGGGTTACTCTCTCTTTCTAATTTTATTCTATTTTGGAAATATGGTACATAGCATTTGGTATTAGAGTCATTTTTCCTATAACTTTGTTTTGGATGCATCTTATATAGAAAAAAATTTAGGAGATTCAAAAGAATTCTCAAAATATATTTGGGAAAACTTTCATGTCCTAATTCATTATAAGTTCATACTTATAGTATGTCGAAGTTAGGGTTTTTTACTACTCCAAAAACTAATGTCAAACGTGTATTTGAGTAAAATTGTTATATATGAAGCTTGAGGGATCTAAATTAAGTGTTACTTGTTGCATAAAAGATAAGACATACCAAGATACTACAACATGAAATTTAGACTTGGGGGGGTTTGAAATTTCAGAGATAATTCAAGAGAAAGGTTGGCTAGCAAGACAAACTAGAAACCAAGGTTTTTAAAGGTATGTTAACCTTAAACTTGCATAACTTTTGATTGTAATATCTATTTTGCGTGATTCAAAATGGGTGACAAAGGGAAAATAGAGGAAAATAATACATAAATTTTATTTTGAGCCCACATGAAATGTTGGATTTTTATCATTTAAGCTATCATTAACTTAGGATCTTAACTGAGAGAATAACAAGCAAAGCAATCAAACATATGAGACAATGAACACAAATATTTTCCTCAGGGAAACAACAAAGGAGAAAACCTCGCAATTTCCTCAGAGATAGAATCAACACCAATAGCAAAGCCCCAAAAACAATAAGATGATATCCCGACAGTAGTAGCCTCTTTCTCTCTAGCCCTAGCAACTTCTTCTTCCCCAGCTATGCGCTACAACTGAGTGTGAGTGAGTGTGTGAGAAATAGAGAGGCTCACTCTCTATTTATACTAATTCCCGAATTGAAAATGACTCACTAGGGCCAACTTATCTAGGAGATTCTAATAACCCTAGGGCCCCGCAACTGCGGGGACTTTAACCCTTGAACAATAGGAGGGTTACCCATAATGACTTGACATGACTTTTTTACATTATAGAGCCTCTTGATAAGAACATCAGGGCATGACATGACTCAATTACATTATAGATACTTCCTAGAATAAACATCGAGGTACAATACATGAGATATACAAGTGAATACATTCCGAAGTTACAAATACATCAACACTCCCTCTTAACTAGGAAGGTATTCTTTCAACTGGTCTTGTTTTCCGTATCGACTAGATCATCTCATCATATTCATCTTCAAGTTGTCTTCATCTTCAAGTCATATTCATCTTCAAGTCTTCTTCATCTTCAAGTATTCTTCAGCTTCAAGTGTTCTTCATATTCAAGTCTTCTTCATCTTCAAGTCTTCTTCATCATAGGATCTGGGTCATCACTAGATATGGATCATAATCAAGTCTAGATCATCATCACTGAATCATCATCAAATATGGATTGTCACTTGATTTAGATCATCTTCAAGTCTAGATCATCATCACATCTGGATCATCATCAACTTTGGATCATCATCATCGGTGCTATCTCTTGATTCTTCTTGTCACAGGAAGTTCTATAGAGCCAGCCCTTTTTCATGCTAGTTGTAGGCCTAGCCTTCATGTAGGTCTTATTCAGCGCTTATATCTGACCCTAATTCAGAATGGCCCACCTAGCTCTTACATCCGACCTCATCTTGTCAGAAAGGCACGCCCAGCACTCACATTTGACCTCATCTTGTCAGAAAGGCCCAACACTCACATCTAACCATGTGTAAACACATCGCACTAGAATGGCCCAGCACTTATATCCGACCATGTGCGAACACACCGCATTGAAAGGGCTCTACACTTACATATGACCATGTGTGAACACACTGCATCGGAAGGGCTCTGCACTTACATTCAACCATGTGCGAACACACTACATCGAAAGGAGCACTGCACTTATATCTGACCATGTGTAAACACATCATTCCAGAATGGATCTCAGTCCCAGACTAAGGATTCTTGGTAACTGACCAAGTGCCTCCATTCTCCCAGAGAATGGAATCTCAGCACCAAGTTGAGTATCTTGGTAACTAACCAGGTGCCTCCATTCCAAGAATTTAATTTAGCACTTATATCTAATTATGTAGGAACCAATCCTACAGTCACATCAGAATGGCTCAGCACTCACATCTGACATGGAAGGAACCAATCCTCTCACCATGAAAGAATGGCTCAGCCCTTACATCTAACCATGGAAGGAACCTAATCCTCTCACCATGTCAGAATGGCTCTAGGTCTTATCATTTCCCCTTGGAGAAAACCTCGATCTAGAGAACACCAAGCTTCTCCATGAAGTACTCAAACTTCACTCTAGCCAATGGCTTTGTCAACACATCAACTATATGTTCGTCCATTGCAACGTACTAGAGCTTCACTGCTCCTCTCTACACCATATCCCTGATATAGTGATACTTTATCTCGATATGCTTCAACTTGTCATGGAACACCAGGTTCTCCAACAACTTCGCACAACTCTGGTTGTCACAATATATACAAGTAGCATCCAACTAGAGATCAAATAAATCAAACAGTAGCTTTCTCAGTCACACTGCCTCGCCACTAGATAAAGAAGCTGTGACATACTCTGCTTCAGCTGTACTCAGTGCCACATAGGACTGCTTCCTGCTAAACCAAGAGATCACACCTGATCCTATACTGAAGCAGCATCTTGAAGTGCTCTTCCTATCGATGGCACTACCTGCCCAATCTGAATCAACATAACCCTCCAGGTTAATCTTCTAATTCGCCTCGTACTTGATCCCATAATCAACTGTACCCTTCGAGTACCTCAGAATATGCTTTGCAGCAATCAAGTGAACATGTCTCAGATCTATCAAGAACTAGCTCAAGGTGTTCACAGCAAAGAAAATATATGGTCTCGTGTTCGTCAGGTACATCAAGGACCCAATCATCTAACGATACATCGTAGCATCAACCACTTCTGATGAAGCATCACTCAATAGCTTTAGGTTCGATGCCATAGGTGTGGTTATGGCCTTACAGTCCATCATCCCAAACCTCTTCAGGATCTCTATTGCATACTTCCCTTGTCCGAGGAAGATTCCATCTGTATTCTGCCACACCTCCATGCCTAGAAAATAATGCATCATACCCAAGTATTTCATTTCAAACTCAGTAGCAAGCTTCCTCTTCATATCAGTAATCAACCCATCCATACATGTTACAAATAGATCATCCACATACATTAGGAGTATCACTGGGTTACCTTTTTCAACCTTGTAGTAAAGGTTGGAATCTACTTTACTTTTGGTAAAGCCCAAACTGGATGGAAAGCCATAAATTATGCCGTACCATGTCCTGGGTTCCTGTTTCAAACCGTACAGGGATTTCTTCAATCTACACACATGAGACTCCCTGTCATGTGTCTCAAAATTGAGTGGCTACTCCACATACACTTCCTCTTCTACTACACCATTCAAGAAAGCAATCTTAACATCCATCTGGTGTATCTTTTATTTCATCACTGCAGCCAGAGCAAGTACTGATCTGATGGAAGTGTATCTGGCTACAGGTGCAAAATTTTCTTCATAGTCTATTCCTTCTTTCTAGGAGAAGCCATGAGCCATGAATCTTGCTTTATATTTCTCTATGCTTCCATCTGCAGCATGCTTGATCTTGTAGATCCATTTGGAAGTTACAATGGACTTCCCTTCTGGTCTTGGGACAACATCCCAAACATCATTCTTCATGATCGATTGATACTCTTCGATCATAGCATCCTTCTTCATAGTTGGAAGGTTCTTTATCAATAATGTCACATAGCAGGGCTACATAACTGGAGTAGGACATAGTTCTCTTCCTTCCTCTGTGTGTTTCTTCTAAAGCTCCATATCTTTCTGCACCTTGGATAATTTCACGTACCCAAGAAGGTTTCATCTTGTGAGGATTCTTCTCCTGAGGTGGATCCACAGGTTCTTGAGGTTCTTCTAATTCTTGATCCTCTTCTTGAATTTCTTCGTTCATGGTTGTATCATGAATTCTGGGTGCTTCTATTTCTTCAGGTTCTTTAGCTAGTTTCTTCCTGGATTTGATGTAGGCTGAATCTTTATCAAATGTTACATCTCTACTGATGTTGATCTTCTTGAATCCTGGGAAGCATATTCTGTAAGCCTTCAATCATTCAAAGTATCCCACAAATATATCCTTCTTTCCTGGAGGATCTAACTTCCTCCTCTTTTCTTTCATAATATGTATGTATATAGGACAGCCGAATATTCTGAGATGGATTACTTCTAGTTTCTTGCCAGAGAAGACTTCTTCAAGTGTCTTTTTCTCAATCACTCTGTGTGGAGTACGATTCTATACATATACCATTGTTCTGGAAACTTCTGCCCATAGATGCATGGGAAGATCTTGATCATGAAGCATGGCCCTTGCTACTTCCATGATCATTCTATTCTTTCTTTCTGCAATCCCATTCTATTGTGGATTATATGGAGTGGATAATTCCCTCTTAATCCCTAAGTCTTTGCATAGCTCTTTGAATTCATTTGATGTGAATTCTCTGCCATTGTCTGATCGAAAGGTCTTGATCTTATTTTCAGTGTGGTTCTCAATCAAGGCTTTGAATTCCTTGAACTTACTGAATACTTCATCTTTGTTCTTCATACAGTATATCCATGTTTTTCTAGAAAAATCATCAATAAAAGAAACATAGTATACATACCCACTTAATGAACTGGATGACATTGGACCGCATACATCGGAGTGGATGATTTCCAATATTCCTTTTGCCTTGCTCTCGCTACTTGGAAATGTCTTCTTTGTGTTCTTCCCTTTTGCACATCCTTTGCATACACCTTCATGTTTTGTCTGCATTTCTGGGAGACCTTCAATAGCTTTTCTTACAAGTGGTAGTGCTATGTAATGCACATGTACAAGCCTTCTATGCCAAAGCTCATTTGGTTCTACCGAGTCATGAACCAAAGCTTTTTTTGGTTGGCCCTTCAATTTGTATAGTCCTCCTTCTTGTTCCCCAATCACTACTGCATCATCAAAGTACTTTCGCTTTGGCCACATGAGGACTTGGCCATCTACAAATGCAACCGTCATTCCTTTTGCGTCCAATGTAGATATGGAGAGGAGGTTCTTCTTTAGTCCAGGTACAAACAATGCATCTTTCATCTTGATAGACTTTTCAGAGTCTAGCTTATATGAGGATTCACCACTACCTTTTATTGGATATGGGTAGTCATCTCCAAGTTTCACCTTGTGAGGTGATTCATGTTCAGATAGTTTCACAAAGGATTCCTTGAATCCCGTCATATGTTTGGAAGAACCACTATCTATAAGCCAATCATTGCTGCCATGTGTGATAGTTCTCTTGAGAGTGGAAATCAGAACATATTCTTCATCACTTAAAGAATCATCACTCTCTTGGCTGGTTCTCTTTGTGGAAGGTTTATCATCCTCTGCAGCATGAGCATGATGTCTTCTCTTGCTTCCCTTATTCTTATGAGAGATACTTTTGTTTCTAAGACAATCTCTAGAAAAGTTTCCTCTTTCATCACATGTATGACAAATGTACTTAGACATATCTCTAGGATTTCTAAAGTTACTCTTCTGGTGAGAGTGTTTACCTATGTGGTGGCTAGTTCTAGTTTTCTTGGATTGTACTATGAGATCTTGATCTTCACTTCCCATATTTTCTTCTCGAGCTGCTATATGAGCTTCTTCTTGAGAGAATTATTCCCATAGTCTTCTGAATTTGACTAACTTATTTCTAGCACAGATCCCTTGAATGAAAGAGTCCCATGTCCTAGGGAGACCATTCAAGGTGGTCATTACAATATCTGCATTCTCCACTTCTTCATCAACTGCTTCAAGTTGTTCTTTAATATAGGAGACCCTTGTGAAGTATGACTGTATGGTCTCTACATTCTAGATCTTCACATTCTTCAACTGGTTCCTTAAGGTCATCTTCCGGTTTATGTTCTTTCCTTCAAACAGTTTGGTTAGGGCATCAAACATAGCTTTAGGTCTTTTAAGGGAGGACACCTGTGGTATGAGGTGATCCTTGATTGAATCAGCAATAATCCTCTTATCCATAACCAACTTCTTCTTGTGTAAAGCCTTAGCCTCATCTCCCTTTGGAACTAGAATCTCCTCATTGATGTAGGAGTCCAACTCATTTTTTTCTAGGACCAGGGAGATTCTATACTTCTAGGCTCGAAATTTATCAGCTCCCTCAAGATTTTCATCAAGCTTGGTATGATGAGACATATTAACTGAGAACCTCAAATGGAAATACAAAATATTTAGATCTTACCAGGTTAAGATGTCAGATCTGGATCTGGAGATGAATTTCTGCAGAGCCAGTTCAGGAGCAGACTAGGGTTTGACTTTCCCAGAGTTCTATCCAACCAAAAGCTTTGATCTTGATCTCTAAACTTCAATTTTGAGGAGGAGATCAATCCAGGGCTGGGCTCACTCAAAAATTTCACTTCTGTGGAAATCCCTAATTTTCGGCAACAGTGTGGGGTCAAAAACTGAAATTGCTCAGAATCAGATCCTGCTTCGATAGAATGATGTGGCCTGGGGAGGAGATTCATCCCAACCTTATTTTGCTAAAAATATGTGGATATAGATCCAAAAAGTAGGAATCCCTAGTTTCCGTAGATGCACAGTGTCTTCTTCTCAGGTTAGCTCTGATACCATGTTGGATTTTTATCATTTAAGCTATCATTAACTTAGGATCTTAACTGAGAGAATAACAAGCACAGCAATCAAACATATGAGACAATGAACACAAATATTTTCCTCAAGGAAACCATAAAGGAGAAAACCCCACAACTTCCTCAGAGATAGAATCAGCACCAATAGCAAAGCCCCAAAAATAGTAAGATGATATCTCGATAGTAGTAGCCTCTTTCTCTCTAGCCCCAGCAACTTCTTCTTCCTCAGATATGCGCTACAACTGAGTGTGAGTGAGTGTGTGATAAATAGAGAGGCTCACTCTCTATTTATACTAATTCCTGACTTGACAATGACTCACTAGAGCCGACTTCTCTAGGAGAGTCTAATAACCCTAGGGCCCCGCAACTGCGGGGACTTTAACCCTTGAACAATAGGAGGGTTACCCACAATGACTTGACATGACTTGTTTACATTATAGAACCTCTCGATAGGAACATCGGGGCATGACATGAGTCAATTACATTACAGATACTTCTTGGAATAAACATTGGGGTATAATACATGACATATACAAGTGAATACATTCTGAAGTTACAAATACATCAACATGAAAAAGGGTTTTGCAAAAATTTCTGCACCAATTAAATTTCTAGAAATCTCAACCATCATTCATGGAGAAAATGAAGAAATGCATAACCAGTTATCCAACTTGGAGGACAAGGTTAAGAAATTTAGGGAGAGTTTATTGAAATGTGTTCAATTAATGAACACAATATTTGTTTATATAAAGTGAGTTGAAAAATATAAACCAAAAGATGGCCAGTAAAGATGATATCGAAAGGATGGCTAGTAAAGAGAATCTTGGAAATATGGCCAATATCAAGTATCTCTAAAAGATGGTCAGTAAATAATATCTCAAAGACATGAACGGGGTAGTTTCAAATAATGTGAGACATATATTTATTCCTAATGTATATACTAAAGAAGAGGATAAGGAGAATAAAAGGGACTTGTCCAAATAAAATATTGAGAAAATTGAAAAACAATTGGAACACAAGAGGTTTGAGTCCCTGACACTTGATCGTTCATCAATTCGTCATTTTCATCATCATAAGTTCAACTCGAGACCAAGGACCTACTTCATTCCCAATACTGATATGATAAATTTTGATGGAAATGATTCAATAACTTGGATACTCTAAAGGAAGTAATTCTTTGATCTACACCAAGTACCAAATTTACAAAAGGTAACTATTTATATGGTACCAATGGCTTTGTGATCGTAAAAATGAATCTATTGTCTCCTGGAATCTATTTACAAATAAATTGATAGCGCATTATGGGTATATTAAGAGAACCGCCCTCTTTATCCAATTGATAAATCTCAAGCAAAGAGGTCCAATTACAAACCATATTAAGCAATTTCAAAACTTGAGCCTTAGAGTGAAGAACATTCCAGAGGATAATTTGTTGGATCTTTTTATGGGAACTTTAAAAGAAAGCATTCAAGATGAGGTATGTATATTTGAACCTAAATCATTGGAATTATTTTAGATTGGAAAGGAAAGGGATACTACTGACACCTATAGAGAGGGAAATTTTCTCCCAAGCCTCACTCTTTCTACAAGGTTAATGACTCAATAACTTGAGTAAATAAGGGAAAAGGGACTATGTTTCAATTGTCACATCAGGTATAATAAGGGGAATAAGTGTAGTGATAGTAAATTATTTGACATATTTTGTGAAGAGGAAGAAGATCCAGAAACAGGAACAGTCTCAAGATGTAGAACCAGAAGATATTACTCCAAGAATGTATTGTCAAGCATTGATTTCCATTAGAACTTCTCAAATACTCAATATAGGAGGTTATATCAAAAATAAAAATGTAAAAGTGTTGATTGAATATGGAAGTACCCATAACTTAATTCATTGCAAATTAGGAAAACTTCACAATTGCTTTGTAAATTCACACCAAAGTTTCAAGTAATGATTGCAAATAGAAGTACCATAAATTGTTTATGGAAATCCCATAGTATTAAGCTTACTATGGGAGAGTATTTGTTGGATAGTCCAATGGTTTGAATCCAAATGGATGGTGTTGATATCATACTAAAGGTACAATGGTTACAATCCATGGGAACAATGGCTCGTAACGTTCACAAATTTTTCATGAGGTTCTCCTCAAAAGAAAGGAAATTCAACTTTTAGGTATTCTATGGAAACCCTCTAAAGCGATAAGCTCTAATAACATGAAAAAATTGTTAAAAATGGACACGATGGTGTAATTTCACAATTGTGCTCCTTAGAAGTTAAAGCATATATACCCTCTATTCTAGTATATGTCCAAAGAGTTATTGACAATCATTCTAGGGTATTTGGAGAGATTCATAAAGGTATTCCACCTACTCGATATCAAGACCATGGTATTCACTTGAAATTAGGAAATGTACCACCTAACATCATACCCTACATGTACCCATATGCACAAAAGAGTGAGTTTGATAATATAGTTCAAGGAATGTTAGATGTGTTATCAGGAAAAACTCGCACACATACAAATAGAGATTCACATAGTAAAGCATCATCAACATACAACATACATCTAGCTGAAGACATATTCACAATATCTAAAGTTTATATTGAGTCCAAAAATGGCCCTAAAACAGTTAAAAACTACAATAGTGTGGGTTTATCTCTGTTCATACGTGCTACAACGAACAAAATTATAACAACACCCACACTACAACAATAAAATCACTTCAATATCCACGCGTCTGACACAGATGATGAGATTGTTGGAATAATCAAAACCCATCCCAAGACTTACGATAAAATAATTAATCTTTTTGATTAATTTATTAGGTCCTACACTAGCTAGTTTGCACCCAATTCCATATATGTGGTCAAATTTTCCCAAACAACCTCCTGGAGTGATTTAGAAATATTCTAGATAATATTCTCACAACTCTGCAATATTCACATATTGGCAAGTGCACATTTCTTCTTTTTTCTGAGTTTCCAACTTTTATGCAGTTTTAAGGCAAAAGCTAAAGCTAGTTTTAAGGTAGACTGCCTTGTTTTTTACACCAACTCACCTCCCTTATTTTCCTCATATAAAAGCATAATAAATTCCACTTTTCATCACTTATGAGCTATAACTACTCTTTTAGAAAATGTGATCATCTTGTCTCCTTTGGAAAGTTCTTTATGCACCTATGGGGGATTTTGACTATTTTAGTAATCCTGCTTTTGTATTGATTCGAATAACATATTTGAGATTCCAAATCCTTGGAGTATATACATCATGATAATCCTATATCTATTTAATGATGGCTGATGTAAATTAATATCAACAATTGTTTGTGCTATTCAACATATTCAGTATCCTTCTAGAGTGTTTCTTGCATATTTTCAAGTAATTTTGTGAGTTCAATTGATCTAAGATTTGTCTCAATTTCCACATGGCATTAGAGCCTTGGTAGCTTGATTGTTATCCTCTTCCAAATTATTTTTACAGGGTCAACATCACTCACTGGGAGCACATTCTGTATGTTCAAGGGTGTAGTTGTTGAAGAATGGATCAATTTCAACAAATCATCTTGACTCCATTCAACTATTTTGAATGGAAGGAAAGGATAGAGATTCTGATGAGGAGTAAAGGAATCTATAGAGTGACTATGGAAACTAAAGTTGAGCCTAATCCAGCAGTAGAGAAGATCAAATGGAATAATAGGAGAGATGAGGTGTATGATCTCTTATGTCTCAGCATTTCCAGAGACCTTCTATTTCTTCTTTATGGTTGACTTCACCAAATGAAGTATGGGAGAAGATTCAAGATTTATTTGGGAATACATATAAGAGAACGAGCTGATTTCATTGAGTCCAACCAGCTTCGAATCCTTGCAAGTCCACTTCTCCAAATTCAAATCATTGGTTTTGCAGCTAAAACAATGTGGTATTGAAAAAGAAGATGAACAACTAATCTTGGTCGTCGCTTGGTCATGATTACCCAATATTTGTTTGGACCTTCCATTCCACCAAGTTGATAGTTCAAAAATGGAAGGTGCCCTCACTAGAAGATTTCATGGAATCCTTGACTCAGGAGCAAGACAAATTAGTATTGATGAGCACCATTAAACCTTCCAAATATCAAGCTTTGGTTGTTGGAGATTCCAAGGTTAATTCCAAATATAAGAAGAATGATAAGAAGCCTCCAGATCAAAAAAGAGACAATTCCAAGTCTCAAGAGGAGTCCTCAAACTCCAAGAAGAATAAATTTTAGAAGAAGAAAGGTAAATGTGAAGGTATTAAGTGTGCATACTATGGTAAAGGTTATCATCCTGAAATATCTTGCATAAAGAACCAGATAGACATGCTAACTAAACTCCTAGAGAATAACAACATCTCCCTTCCTGACGGTGCAAAGAAGAAGGAAGGAGGATCGAGTTTCGAAGACAAGGAGAGAGATCATGCCCTAGTTTCAAGCACTGTAAGATCTCCTTCCTTTATCATCGATTATGGAGCTTCTAGGAACATGGTTTCAACAAAGGAAGCCTTATCATCTCTTAATGATTCGAAGGGTCCAAATATTTTGCTGGGAGATAACTCAGAAACTGAAAGTAAGGGTAAATGTAGCATTTATTTTGACCATGGTTCCTTCAATAATGTCTTGTATGTCCCAGGTTTTTCTACTAATCTCTTGTCAGTCTACCAAATGACCAACACTGGGTCTCCTAAGAAGGTTGTTTTCTCTCTCAATGAAGTTGAAATCTTTGATATTGCGAATGGTAGAGTCATTGCTAAAGGTTTTGTGGATCATAATTCAAAAGTATATATGTTCTCACACTTCATGCCTTTCTCTAACCTGTCTTCTCTCCTCGCCCATGTGTTGTAATCACTCACATCACTAAGTTACCAATAATACACATAAAGAATCATATAATCATAATAGAGACAAGAGACAAGGATAGTAGAGTGAATAACAGCTTATATTACACAAAACACATATGGGTTCATACAAACATAAAACCAAAAACCTAGTTTGTATCTGGCTCAAGAGCCTATTATATATGGTTACAAAACAGCTATGAATAAGTACTTGTCGATTCAGTCAACCGACACGACCTATGGAGGTCGAGTCTAATTAGTCGACTAACTATTCTAGTCGGCTAACCGACTAGCTCCTCCAAAATCTCCCATAGGAACAAAATGTTTCTTCATCCTAAAGAAATAGGGGAGGTAACAAAAAAATATAATGTATGAAGTAGTTTTTTCAATTTCTCTGTATTCATGGGTTGTGCAGTCGAATGGATTGTTGAATCTGTACACATATCTCCACAATGGCTTCTGATGTAATGGCTAGTTGGTGATAAAATTCTATCCAATTGCAGAGGGAATTCTGAATGTCAATGGTCAAGGTTGTAATGCTTGACAAGGTCGACATGTTTTCTTGTATTGAGAGGTCTATGATATTAATCATGTTGGGGCCCAAAAATTGAGCTTTTGTGTCTGCTGTGTCAAGTAATCTTTTCATTTGTGGACAAATCTTGTCAAGTGTGTCAAGGCTGGGGATTTCCTGATTCATCCACTGATGTGTTTGTTTCTCTAACTTTTCGAGCTTTACTGACTCCAGTACTATCTGATCTTGTATTGTGCTCCTCATTGCTTCTTCAAGTCCTTGTTGATTTTCTAATGCTTTTATATGTTCACAAGTATCTTTCTCTTGCTGGAATACTTGGCCATAATAAGTATACTAGTCTCACAATACTACTTTTGTAGTTGTAGACTCATCCAAATGCTATTGCAGTACCTTGTGGGATTCTGAAAATGTTGTGTATTCTCAGTAGCACAGAAGTTTCTTCTTTTTTCTCATCTTTCTTGGCCTATAGCAATGTCTGAAGGTTTGACACAACACTTTCCAACAATTGGTAAGCTCTTTCTAATGGTTTATCGATCTCAGTCTCTGTTGTTCCTGGTAAAATTGTTTGTGTCAAATTCCTGCATTTGGTAAGGAAATCTACTTGTTCTGCTTTAAGTTTCTCTAGCTATTCCTATCTTCTTTGATTTCTTGTGGTGGAATCTTTAGTAAGGGCTTCCAATAGTTGGTACAATTCTCCATCCCTAAGTTTTGGTGTGTCGACTACAGTAGTCGATCCTAGATGATGAAGGTGGTCAACTATCGGTAGTTGTTGTGTCTGTTGTTGTTCCCTTTTCTTTTTCTCCTTTATTTTAATTTTATGTTTAGAGTGATGTGCCACCACTGCTCTTGTTGGTACTGATTTTGGCTATTGTTACTTTGTTTTTTTCTCTTCCTGCTACTCTTCCTGTTGCTCTTCAGTCGACAAATTTTTAGTCGGATGAACTTTATTAAATCGAGCACATAGATCTATGAACAAACACACAACTCATAAAATAGATCACACAATTTACTCAATAATTGAAGAATGAAACAGTGCAAAAATGGCTTGCAGCTATGAATGCTTTCATTAATCAAAAAAGTAATCAGATAATAATTACAATGAAGTACAATGGCTTTAATAGCCACATGAAATTCGAATCCACATGAGGAAATTTGAATTGATAGACTCTACTTGACTGTAGGTAACTAAGACCTTGTCTAAATCACTATCAGAGGACTCGGTAGTTAACTGACCTTGTCTAAACCATAATCGAAGTTCATCGGAGCTCTAAAACACAACTCAAGTATTACATTAAGTGTTGACTAAGGCTAACTGATTGTGGTAGGTGAGAAATGCACCCCTCATGAGTGTAGTCAAGTAAACCTAGTGCTAACTGAATGTAGAGGACTAGAACTGAATGTAATTGACTCCTAACTTAGCTTGACTAGTCATTAACTGAACTGAACTGACCTTGGTTGGTTTTGGCACTCCCAGTGGCTCCTAAATTGTAGGGATTGGTCTAGGAGGCTCCTAAAGTGATGTAATTAAGTGCAATTAGTGGCATTAAGCCTCAATTAGTGTTCCCCACACTTTAGTAACTGAAACATGCACCCCAATTAGGCCAAGTGGACCCAATGGTGCTAATGACTATAAATAGACTAGATGGAATTCCTATTTAGACATGACTCCTGATTTATACATATGACCAAATTTGGACAAGGGAGGATTAATAATCCTAACACCCCCTCTAAATGCTAACTTGAACAAACTGTGGGCCCTGGTAACTAAGACCATAGGTCACCCATTACATCAAGTAAAATAAAGTAATTGCCTAATACAAGGAGCTGGGGTAGAAACCACATGGGAAAAAATCCCCCCCTCTATCTAAGCAGGTAGAATCAAGTCTCAAGTTTGAAAAACTTGAAAATATGTTGTTGCAATCTTCATCTCTGTGAGGTAGCAAAGCAACATGCATGGTGTGCTGTGCACAGGTAATCTGGGGCCTGGCATGTAGACTTCTCCTTCTTCTCCAAAAATGATGATGGAAGGAAGGAGGAATGTAACCTATGTCTCTTGCTGAATGAAGAGGTGTATGATCATATCCATTCTTCCGAATGTAGTGAGACTGAGCCCTTGCCATATAGCATCTTACAGGGATTCTATTTTATCTCTCTGAAGGAGTTAATATTGCATGGCATAGCGCAAAAGTATTTCTTTTATGAGTGTCAGGTGAGTTTCCAGTCATCTTCCTAGCTTCCAGTTTGGAAGTAGGGACTAAATCTAGATCTGAGTCACCCTGAATCTCAATCTCATAAACAGATAAAGATGGATCTGCAATACTAGTAGACGTTGTAAAAGAAGTAGATGCAATGGTTTTACCTTCCCTTGCAAGTGGCTTCTGAGAGTGCACTGGTTCTGAAGGAGGCATAAAATGTGAGAACTCATATGCTTTTGAAGCATGATTTGCAGTACCCTTTGCTATGTTGCTCCCAGTAGAGATATATGTGATCTCCACTAAGTCGGGACCAAATATCACTCTCTTTGGAGATCCAGTATGGGTCATCTGATAGATAGATAACAAGTTTGAAGCTAGGGAGGGAAAAAATAGCACATCTTTGAACCTTCCATGTTTAAGTTTGATAGAGCCCTTCCCCTTTGTTTTGAATTTACTTTTATTGCCCATCTGAATACTAGGACCATCAAAGGACTGAAAAGAAGAGAATGATTCTCTGGATGCAGCCATATGGTTGGAATCTCCAGAATCAAAGAGGAAGACATGTGCCGATGTGCAGTAAGCCTTCAGTGCATGGCCTTTCCTTTGGTATTCTTCATATTCTTCTTCTTCAGAGTCATCCTTACTTGTGCTAGCAGGTACAAAAATGTTATCTTTCTTCAAAATAAGAGCCATTTCATCAAGTTGTCTTCTCATACAGGAGCTTTCTGAATGAAATCCCCTTCCACAGTAAGAGCAGAGGACCTTGCCTTTGCCATTCTTCTTGCTTCTCTTTGAACCTGGAGATTCTTTTGACTGCTCTTTCTTCATAGGAGACTCATCCCTTTGCTTCCCTTTATCATTCGCTATCTTATCTCCTCTTGCAACTAGAGCTAGATCTTTGGAAGATCGAATGATCCCCATTTGGATCAATTTATCATTCTCATAAATAAGAGATTGGATGAAGGCATTAAGAGTGGGCATATTCCAATTTGGAGTAGTGAGCCTTACTATTTGGAAGGTGGATACAAAGACTGAGTAGTCTACATTGAGCTTTGTGAGAATGGCAAGGATGAGCTGATCTTCATCCTTATCCACTTTGCATTGCTTCAACTGATATATTAGGTTCTTGAACTTTGTGAAGAATTCATTCAGAGATTTGAAATTGGATGGATTGAGAGTAATCGGATCATTTTCTAGCTGATGGATCCTCATCTCATCCTGCTTATTAAATAAGGAGGCAAGCTTGTCCCAAACCTCCTTGGGAGTCTTCAATTCTTGGATGTGAAATTGAAGATCTCTAGAGACTAAGGAGAGCAAGTGTCCATGGGCCTCATCAAGCCTGTTCATGTACTTAGCTTTGTCTTTATCTGAAGCTGGCTCTGCCTCTGTTTCTTGTATGAGTCTGAAGAGTTGCTTGGTGCAGAGCATTACCACCATGTATTCCTTCCACTGGTGATAGTTGAAGGGAGTGAGAGGCTCCACTGGATGAGCCATTTTGAATGTAGTAATAAGGACTGAGCTGTTGTAGTGAATGCAGTGAGGAGAAAGGGTTGCTTGTAGCGAATGCTGTAAGAAAAGCTGATAACCTGTCACACAATCAAACATGCAAAGTAAGGTCAACAGTCTACACTTTTGGAATTTCCTTCACACCCAGCATAGTTGATCAAGCAAGCTTGATCAACAATTTCCTAACTTGGGATATTAAGTGGTAAATTCTCTGCTTCTGGTGTAGTACTGGAAGGAGCAATTTGCTCAAAAAAATGATCTAGCTGGAGATCTAAGGAGGAGAGGTGTCTTGTTCGTTGAGGCTCTGATACCATATTAAATTGAGCACATAGATCTGTGAACAAACACACAAATAACAAAATAGATCACATAATTTACTCAGCAATTGAAGAATGAAACAGTGCAAAAATGGCTTGTAGCTGTGAATGCTTTCATTAATCAAAAAAGTAATCAGATAATAATTACAATGAAGTATAATGGCTTTAATAGCCACATGAAATTCGAATCCACATGAGGAAATTCGAATTACTCTACTTGACTGTAGGTAACTAAGACCTTGTCTAAATCACTATCGGAGGACTCAGTAGTTAACTGACCTTGTCTAAACCATAACCGGAGTTCATCGGAGCTCTAAAACACAACTCAAGTGTTACATTTAGTGTTGACAAAGGCTAACTAACTGTGGTAGGTGAGAAATGCGCCCCTCATGAGTGTAGTCAAGTAAACCTAGTGCTAACTAAATGTAGAGGACTAGAACTGAATGTAACTGACTCCTAACTTAGCTTGACTAGTCATTAACTGAACTAAATTGACCTTGGTTGGTTTCGGCACTCCCAGTGGCTCCTAAATTGTAGAGATTGGTATAGGAGGCTCCTAAACTGATGCAATTAAGTGTAATCAGTGGCAGTAAGCCTCAATTAGTGTTCCCCACACTTTAGTAACTCAAACATGTGCCCCAATTAGGCCAAGTGGACCCAATGGTGCTAATGACTATAAATAGACTGGATGGACTCCCGATTTAGACATGACTCCTGATTTAGACATATGACCAAATTTGGACAAGGGAGGATTAATAATCCTAACAAACTTCTGTTATAGTAGGGTTTACCAACTGTATTTCATGGGTGGGGCTTGTAGTTGTTTGCACATTCAATGGTGGTGAAGATGGTGGCTCTGGATTTGGAGGAGGATCTGAGGTTTGTGGTGGTGAAGGCAATGGAAAATGGTCTAGGGTTAATGGAGTGGTCAGAAGGGAACTTGTCAGCATGGGATCTTCGACTTCCGGTTGCAAGTTGGCAAGGTTATCGGTTTACATAGAGTTGAAGACGTTGTCTAATTCCTGATTTGTTGCTAATGTGGCAACTTGGTTATTTGTATCCAAACTTCCATATTCTGCTTCATTAACTAGAAGGGGATGGTTTACAATGGATGGTGTGAAGGATGAATTTTGTGATGCGACAGCTTGGGATGACTTTTCGGGGTTTCTATGAAATGAATATTTAAGGGTTCCCACAACTCTTGACTCTAGGGAATCTTGTTGTGGTTGATCGGGTTGTTAGGTGAGGAGTCTTCATGTTGAGCTCGACTCGGTAAGTGTATATGTGGTGTTTATTGGGTGATATTTTAGGAAAATATGGGGGAGGTTGTTGATAAATTTTTGTAAGTCGACATCTTTATCATTTTTTTCTTTGACTGTCTCTGACACTACGCTTTGGTATAGGTCGGATGAGATGATGTTAGTTGGTGCTGGTATATCTTCCTGTATTATTTGAGTTGGATATTGGGGTGGAGGAGTGGAAACTAAGTCAATGGGGTCGACTTCAAGGGGGTAGAGACTCTTACCTTTTTAGACTTTGTTTATTTTGCTTATTCTTCCACAAAGCATTTGACCTGCTCTTTGACAGATACTTTGTTCCTAAAAGCATCCTCTATGATGTCAGCAGCTTTGCCAACTCTTCTTCATCCTCTGATTCTTCTTGAAGGATGAGTTTGCGCTTCCCTCTCTCTTTCGTCAAACTATTTTTATTCTTCTGTGATTTGGCTATTTCTACAGCTAACCATCGGAGGTTTTGCTTCAACAACTAGTACTCTGGTTTGTCAGACTGCGTTTCTTCATCTATATGTTATCCTCCCTCCTCCTCCTAATGTTGGGTCGGTACAATGACCTGTTGGGTTTGTGATACAGTTACAATCTGAAGATTATTTTTCTCTTCTTTTGGGGTGTCCTCCAAAGTGAAAGTGTTGATATGAAGGTGCACTTCATAATCTTCTTCTTTCTCTTGGTCAGTCAGGGGTTCTATAATTGGTTGGTTGGTATTCTTCACCATTGCTGGTATGGACATCTTGGTGTTGGATTGTTGTCCCAATTATTTAAAAATATCATTGACCATTGGGTAGTAGTCTAGGTTTTTAACCTTCGTTGTAGCTCCCTGCATAAACCAGACTACAATATGGTCAAGCTCCGGCTGAATGTGTGCTGTCGAGGGAAGACATTTTTGGATGTTTTGAGGCACCCTCCATCTGGCTGTTTGGATTTTTAAATTTTGAAACCAATTGTCTAATAATAATTTGGCTTCTTCAAGTTCCTGTGGATTTCTAGCCATTGAAAACGGCTTAAAATGCCACATATGAAATCTACACTGTTCCAAGAACTGTGGATGTCCAACCGGACACATGTAGTACATGGTGATCCATATGATTAGTGACGGAAACCTAATTATTGCGCCTGTTTCTTGGAATTTTTTGCAAATGGATTTGACCATGTCAGCTACATATTGAGCCCAACAGTAGATTTTCCCTTTTCAGCTATTTTATCTGTGGCTTCCAACATGTCGAGCCATAGGTCGCACCCTCAATCTGCAACAGTTAGACTTGTAGACACCGTTTTTGCAACCATTTTGGGTGTGGTGGCTTTAATTTGTCTGATTATCAAGCCTTTGGAATTCTTTCCTATCGGTGTTCCTGTTAATCTCTCAACTAACCCATCCTTTAGAACAGCAAGAATAGGCTCTCCTTTATTAGAGAGCCCAGTAATCTTGTAAATGGTTTTGCTAGATATATCAACAGGTTTGTCATAGTAAAACTGCCCATTGTGATATCGTCTAATGATGAATTTGGAAATGGTTTCTTTTGTCCCTCCAAAACTCACACTGAGAGGTGAGTTAATATAATTGATGATGGTATTAGAATTTACTTTGAGACCTTCCTCTATCATTTTCATATTTTCATAAGCCCATTTTTTAATCTCTTCCCAGAGTCGTGCCCATGAGTTTTCCAGCACTTTTTCCTTTTTAATGTTTTCTAATCTCTTTACCAACAGAGTTACAGTAGATTCCAACTCCTTTTCTTTGGCATTCATGGCTCTAGTCTTCTTTGGTGTCATTTTCTCAGTTATAGGGTCATATTTTTGAACAGTGAGTTTGCTCTCAGGGTTTTGATAATTTTGTTGCTCAAGTTCTTCATAAAATGTTATGAAATATTCGTCTGGCGTAGTATTTATAGGTGGAACGGGTGGAGATCTTGTCGATGGAGGTATTAATGGCGGATTTGGTGGTAGAGGATGCTCTATTGAAGGCTCTTTTAATGAGCTCTATTTTTGGAGCTCCCTCTTATTGTAGTCATGATAGCTTGATTGGACCTTTTGATCCTCTTTTCGATGTTGATTGTATGGTCGATGGTGAAAATGTCGGTTGTTGTTTTTATCGAGTTGTATTCTGCTACGTCTTTCGAGATTTCCTGTCCTTTTGATCTTTTCTAGATTGAGTCTTTTTGTTTTTTTTAGTTATTATGATTTTTATAGGTTTTGGTAACAGTTATGAAACCGTTCTTTTTTTTTTAGATTTTTCAGTTTTGATACCATTTTAGCTGAGCACCATTTACCAGTTTCTAAAATATTGTGCCTTGTAACGTTCTCAGTCGGACTGATCCATTGAAATTGATTTCTTTAATGATATAGGGTCTCATCCAATTTGTGTGTATTTTCTTTGGTTTTCCTTTCACCCGACTATTATATAGCAACGCAAGATCTCCAATCGACAAGTTCTTGTTTTTAATGTTTCGATTGTGCTGTGATTTTTGTTGTTGTTTTTGAATTTCTTGATGTTGTATATCCATAAGTCGGTCTTATTCTAGATTAACTAGTTGCATTAGTCGGTCCTTCTTTTCTTCCCTAACATTAATGTGTAATATTTCGGCTATTACCAGTGTATGTTGTCAGAAGTGTAGGGGGGCGACTGCTTCTTGGACATAGACTAGTCGAAATGGTGTTTGGTCTATAGAGCGCTTGTATGTTGTTTTGTATGCCCTTAATATAGTAGGAATTTTGTCATCTCAATCGTCTTTGTCATTGTTACAAATTTTTGTTAGGCCTCTTGTTAGGGTTTTATTAAATGCTTATTTCGCCCCATTAGACTGAGGATGATAGGTTGTGCTTCATCTATGGTCAATTTTGAACTGCTTTGTCAATGCCGCAATAGTTCTATTAATAAACTGTGATCCTTGGTCACTGATTAGAGTTAGTGGAAAACCAAATCTAGTAATTATGTTTTCATATATGAATCTGGCAGCTACTTCGCTAGAACAAGTTTCGACAGGTTCTACCTCTTCCCATTTAGTAACATATTCTACTGCTATTATGATGTAGCGTGCAAGTGTCCTTCTTGCTGGAACTAAAAATGGTCCTATAAAGTCGATAGCCTAAATTTCGAATGTTAAACTTGGATTACCGATATTAAGGGCATCTCAGTACTTGGTAAAGGTCAACCTAAACGTTGACAGAAATCACATTTACTAACAAACTTTCAACAATATTTGTGTAATGTTGGCCACCATAGTCTGGACTGTTGGATCTTTTTGGCAGTCGTAGCCGACTTCAAATGTGCTCCAGCTGGTCCATAGTGCGCTCTGAAGAACACCGATAAAGTACTTCATCCAAGCCCATTTTGTATAGGAATCCGTTAATTAGACTGTATGGTGCGGCCTTCATTGCTAGAATTTGTTTATTTTTAGTGCTCATACCTTTAGGTGCTTGACCATTCTCTAAAAATTGAGCTATTTCTTCTATTTTGCTGGTACAACTTCTATTCGAAATAGATTTGCATCTGGGAGATTGTCTTCGACTCCTGTCGGTTCCTCCCCCATGTCAATTCTCGACAAGTGGTCGGGTCCAACATTTAGCCTTCCCAAGAAAACTACTACTTCGAACTCAAATTATTGGAATAATAACATCCAAAGGCATTTTCTTCCATGATGTAAGGGTTTATTCACCAAGTATTTTAGCACTTGGTGATCTGTGTAGAATATGAAAGGATTAGTTAATGTCGATATTTCTAGAGTGAAAATACCATTCCTAATGCCTCTCTTTTTTTCATTGAATAGTTACGTTCTGATTTATTTAGTTTTCTACTTCTATACAAAATTGGATAGTCCATCCCGTCATCACCAGGTTGTGTTAATATCACACCTATTGCTATGCCTGATGCATCAATGTGTACATGGAATTTGACTGACCAAATTGGAAACTTGAGAATGGGTGCTTCGACTAATTTTTTCTTTAGCATGTCGAAGGAAGCATCCATTCCTTAGTCCAGTTGTACTCTTGGTATTATTCCAATAGCTCTTCCAATGGGTACGTCATATATGAGTAATGACGCATGAATTTTCTATAATAGCTCGCGTGGCCTAATAGCACTCTGACTTGCTTTGTATTTACTAGGGGTTTTAGATCAAGAATGATTTTTATTTTTGCAAAGTCAACTTTGATTCCTTCCTTGCATACAATATGTCCCAATTGAATTCCTATGGGGCTCAAAAATATGCATTTCCTTATATTGAGTGAAATTTAGATTTATCGGCATCTTTCCAACATTATTCTTAGCCACTTGCAATGATCCTTCAACATGGAGTAGATCGTCTAGTCGTCAAAGTATACAGCAATTGTTTTGTATATGTATTATGAAATGCTTTGACTACTATCCTAGAAAATACAGCTGGTGCATTCTTTAACCCAAATGGCATAACTCTGTAAGCAAATGAACCGAATTCATAGATAAATGGCATCTTTTTTTCTGATTTTCTTTAGCAATCGGGACTTGATTGTACCCTGAAAATCCATCCATAAATGAATATCACTCATTTCCTATGACTTCATTTAGGATTTCATCTGCAAATGGTGTCAGAAATGGATCTGTTAATGTGACTTTAATCATTTCTCTAAAATCAACACAAATTCTCAGCGTTGTCGGATCGTGCTTTTTCGATTGAACGACCATCTGGATTTCCCACTTTAACTGGTCGATTGGGTAAATAATCCCTGCTGCTAACATATTATCAATCTCCTTTTTCACTATTTCCTTGTATCTATGAGCCAGTTTGTAAGGCCTTTTCTTTATAGGTCTTGCATCAGTATAAAAAATATTTTCATTTCACCCATCTCTTGTACTAACCCTTTTAGGTATTTATAGTCTCGAGAAAAGACATCCTGGAATTATTTCAATAGATTAACTATTTCTATTGTTTGCTCATCATCCCAATAGTCACCTATTCATTCCATTTTTGGTCAGTCATCATTGGAGATGTTGACTTCTTTGGTTTTGACTTTTGCGTCCATCCATTATGTCGCCTTACTTTCATTGATTTGTCGACTTCCTTCTTTAAATTGTGAAAATGATGGTGGGAAGTCTGCTTCTGTCATCCTATCGGTATCTTGTTTATCGGTTGATTCAACCTTAATTGTCGTTCTAATTTGTTTTATCGTCTCTGGATGATCAGTTTTCCACTGAAATATTTTTCCATATGTATGTTCGTTTTCTAGTCGAATCCTTGTCGACTGAGGTATTTTACTCGACCCAATGTTACTGCATGATGATTTTGTTTGGTTGCAGTTTTGTGTCAACTTAGGTTGGACAGTCAGTTGTATAAAAAATTGTTTTTGATTTGTTGCTTCGACCAGTTCATCGTCTTTTGGTATGAATCTAAAGTCCTTAATAAAATTTTCTTTAAGTTCATTCCATACGAATGTTTCACCTCGATATTCTTCCATATTATACCATTTATTTGGTAAATCATCAAGTGTGGATGGGAATAGGTGTGGCCATATTCGCTCATCTTTGTACCCAACTATTCTCCATTCCCTTTCGCATATACCTATGTGATTTACAGGGTTTTGTCCTTATGTGAAGACTAGTATTTGTGCATGTTTAGTTTGCTTCCTCCTGTTGAATCTTTCGATGATAGTATGTCAAAGTTGTTGTCCACGTTTGTAGTCTTGATTGATGGGTGTCCCACCAATGAGCAGCTTGACCTGTAAATGTTTCAACTAGGCTTTGTAGTCGGCCATGCTCACCTACTTTTTTGGAAACTTGTTCGATATGGAGGATTGGTGATTCCCTTTATTTATACCAGATAGTTTGTTTATTTTTTGTTTTAATCAGCGCTAAAGAAGGGTATTCTTTAATTTTCCTTTCGAAATCTTTGCAATGATGGACATGGAAAAGCATTATCGAGTCATTTTTTTCGATATAGCCTGAATAGTTCGGCAACCTCTTGGTTGGGTTTCATAGTTTTCTATCTCCCAATCATATAATTCTACATCCAAATTATATCCAACTAAATCTTGATTTCCAAGGTGAAGTTATCCATAAATATTTGGCTCAATATAGTCTTCGTTATTCTAGATCTTGTAAATTTGTCGAACGTTGACCTCTTTATCTATTGGTTCGGTCCAAGGTTCTCCTTGAGAATGATGAATGGGGACAATTACTTTCTGTCCATTTCCTTTAATTTTTATCCATTCTTTGTCTAACGAGATCAATGCCCTCATCTTCCGAACCCATGTTCATCCTACCAAAGCTAGGAAAGAGCTGGATCCTTCCTTAGTGTCTATAATTTCACAATCGACTTTTATAGTGATACCCTTTATGGTCGTGTCAACATTTCTCCAGGCCCCAATAGGTTCGATAAGTCCTTGATCCGCTTATTTTAAGTATATGGATGATTCATTAATTCAAGGTCTTCCCAGTTGTTCCTATGTATCCCGCGTCATATTATTCACTTGCGATCCTAAATCAAGAACAACTTGTCGAACATGATATCTTTCTTTCTCCAGGTCGACAAGTGGATCAGCATCACTCTTATTTTTATGATTTAAGCTACATATGTTCTTAGTTTGTTTCTCCATATTAGGCTTATTCTTAATATTGTATAAGAGATCAATAAACTATGTGACTGATTTATCATTATGTATTAAGTATTTCTTGTGATACATCCTATCGATTATCATCAGTTACTTCTTGTTTAACAAATTCTTGAAACATATTTGATGTGTCATTGTATAATTTTTTTTTCTTTATAGGATTAGGATAATCATCTTTGTTTTTTATTTTACTTATTCGTGGATTATCATTACCAGTTTTTGTTCCTTGTCTTGTGACTACATGTACATTCTTTGTATGAATTATATCACATTTCCGAACACATGACAAGACATTAACTTTTTTATTCTTATTTATTTTGTCGAGTATTGTGGGGCAATTCTCTAGTAAGTGATCGCCCACATCACAACTAGTACAAAATTTCAGGTCGGTCTGATCTTTATATGGACAGTCTGCATATCGGTGGCCTTCCTTATAACACGTGAAACAATGAATTAGTCGTTATGGTCTATTATCCCGATTTCAACTGAATCATCCTCGACCAACAAATCTTCCATGAAGATTGTCATACCAATGCTCATATCTTCAGCCTTCATATTTCTGGTTGTTTTGCTCATTTTGTTCATTATTATTATTGCTTTGTGCAATAATGTTAGTTTGATAAAAAACATGATAGTTTTGTTAGTTTTTCAAGTTCAAATGATAATCAGCTATTGCGTGACTCTTAACTTTGCAAATTGTACACCAGGAGGATTTTCCATTCTTCATGTTGAATGGGCACTCTTTTGTCAAATAGATTCCATTTTCCTGGTAGATGTCATAGAAGCACTTTGTTTGAACAAAACTGACATCTTGTTGGCTAATTTCTTGTCGACAGTTATCTTGGGTATGACCTTCCATTGAGCAATTTGTGCACTAGATATCGTGTCCCTTGAGGTTTAGTTCTCTTAATGATTTTTTCATTATTTCCAATCGTTCTTCAAGATGATTATCCACAGGGTGTGTTGGGTAATATTTTTCCATCTCGACCTACAATTCCTTTGTGAGCACTTCTTCATATGTTTTGAATGTGTCAAGACTAATATTTCTCTAGATTTTCTATGAAATTCCTGCAAGAAACTATTTAATTAATAAATTTTCATCTATATTATAATAAATTTGGCTTAGTAGGTCTATCAATCGCTTGTCGTAATCCTGGACAGTTTCTGTGGGTTTCTGAACTATCATTTTCAGCTTTTCTGCAACTAGATGCTTCGCATCTGGTGTTTTGAAGAAGGATAAGAATTGTTGCTTGATATCATCTTTGGTTGCATTGGGTGTCTTCTTGGTATATGTCATATACCAAGTCATTGCTCGCTTTCTCAAGGCACCAGTGAACTGCGTCATTTGTTTGTCTTCACTTGTTACGGAATTTGCATTCCATGTTGATTCACAGATGAACAATTGTCGTCTGGGATCCTCATCACCCTCATAGAGTGGGATGAGTGTTGCATCGTGTCCTATGTCATCGGCATATCCTTCGGCTAGTGGTGATGGGGGTGGTGGGGGTGGTGGGATATTCTCTACGATTCTGTGTTGTTCATAGCTAGTTTGGACGGAACTCTCATTCCCGTCAAAATTTTTATTTTTCGGTTCCTCCTCGACAAGTAGTTGGACTAATTCGAATTCTTGTATCGATGTCCAAGCCAATTATTGTAGCTTGGATATTCTCCCTTGTGAATTCAACTATTCTTTGTTCCTTAAAGCTATGTTTGGTAGGGGGGGTGATCCTTCATTGCTTGGGTAAAGTAGGTTGATTATTCGGTTGGATGGGTGAAATTGGAATGTGACCCATTTTCCTTCCTCAGGTTGACAAATTACCAGATGATCAACATTGTTTCCTTCCTCTTCTAGTTGGCTCCATACACCAAAATCACCATCTAGTATCCTTAGTTCCTCTTCGACAATGGCCTGCACTCAGGCACTCAAGTTCGAATTTATTGGAGATATAGGTCTTACCTCCTGGGGTATCTCAATATGGAGAGCTTCACGCTTCTCTATCCATAGTTATTCCTCCATTAGTGACACTTCTTCCTCATATATGCCTTCTTCTTGTCGGTCATGACCCAACTGTAGTGGATTTCCTTCGTGTTCAGTTACCCTGGCATTCATTCTTCTCTACAATGCAATGGTATTCTCTCTACGTTCCTCCCTTCTCTTATTCCTCTTATCTCTCTCTATTTTCTGCAAATCTAAAGTGCTTTTGTGTGTCAATGTCCAAATTATTTGTTTCTTGGACCGACTTTTCATTGCTGGTGGTTCCTTATAAAGTTGACTAGAATCCTTCTACTCTACCTTGACACATGACCAACTACCCTCCCATAGCCTACCCAATGCTTTAGTAAGCCTAGATAGTTCTGTCTATTTGCTCAAGAAGTACTCCCACTCCCTTTCTACAATAAACTTCTCCCACGCTTTCTACTTCTCTACCAAGTTGGTATTTGATGGCGGTTTGATTAGTGATGGACAAGGTTCGACGATGTGTCCTACTCCCATGTCGATTAGGAATTTAAACAAAAGGGTCAGCAGTGAGCACAAAAAATGCTCAGTGAAATCCTTATAGAATCTCGATTCAATACTCTCAACAGAGACCCTCTCTTCCACAGTGCGTCCTGCATAGAACTCGTCTGAGATTTTCTCAAACCACTCCGACAGATTCGTTCGTCCTCCTCTTATCAATTTCTGGAGAAACTCTTGATCCTTAATTTCTACCAGCTTTTTCATCTAGTAATTTCTTCAAAAAATGAGGCACCAATTCTATAAACATTTCATGTGTTTCAGTGAAGAATTTCTCCTTCTCCTGAGCAATTGTCAGCTTGTTTCTTTGAGCGTAGTTCTGCAAATAGTTTGCGATCTTACGCTCCCACTAGTCCTTAATATCTTATTCTGAGATCATCTGCTAATGGTCATTTCATCCGTACGTGTACTACTGGAAATGGAACCAATGTTGTAATCACTCATATCAGTAAGTTACCAATAATACACATAAATAATCATATAGTCATAACAGAGACAAGATACAAGGATAGTAGAGTGAATAACAGCTTATATTACACAAAACACATATGGGTTCATACAAACATCAAATAAAACCAAGTTCATATCTGGATCAACAGCCTATTATATATGATTACAAAATAGTTATGAATAACTATTTGTCAGTTCAGTCAACGGACACGACCTATGGAGGCCAACCTAATCTCTAATTATTCAATTAACTAGTCTAGTCGGCTAACCGACTAGCTCCTCCAACACCAATGAAACAAGAAAAATTTGGCATGATAGGTTTGGTCATTTAAACTATAAATATCTTTTAGATTTGTGTGAAAAATAGATGGTTTCAAGGTTTCCAAAGATAAAGTTTTCCAAAGGACTCTGTCATGGTTTCATTCTAGAAAAACATCCAGAGCATAAGTATGAGAGACCCAGTCATGAGAAAACCTCAACACCTCTTGATCTCATCCAAAGTGGCATTTCTGGTCATTTCCCTCATATTTCCATGATTCAATCCAAGTATCTCTTATCCATCATAGATGAATTTTCCAGGTACTGTTGGGTTTACTTACTTAAACTCAAGTCTGAAGTTTTTTACCACTTCAAGGTTTTTAAAGTCTTGGTTGAGAACCGGTCTGGGAGGAAAATCAAGATACTCAAATATGATAATGGTGTTGAATATGTAATGTTTGAGTTCATTAAATATTTTGAAGATGCGGGTATCCATATGCAACACTCTATTCCTTACACACCTCAACATAATAGTGTTGCTGAGAGGAAGAATAGAAGCCTCAAGGAGATGACTACTTGTTTGATGGAGTTGAAGACTTTGCCACCAAATTTTTGGGATGAATATATAAATTTTGCATCCTATATCTAGAATAGGGTTCCTCACAAGCAACTTAATGGAGTTACTACTTTTGAATCTTGGAGTGGACACAAGACTGACATGTATCATTTCAATATTTTTGGCTCAAGAGCATGGGATAGAATTCCATTAGATAAAAGGAGGGATTTGGAAACCCAAAGTCAAAAGTGCCTATTTGTTGGGTATTCTGAATATTCCAAATTGTATAATCTGATCAACATGAGCACTCAAAATTCCTTCATTGAAATAAGTATTCATTTTGAAGAAGAGCCTATGCTAGCAGTAGAAATTGGAGATCCCTCTTCACCTCCTCCACATTTGGTTGTAAGTGAAGGAAATAATGAACTTCATGATTCTGATATGTATAATAATGATAATTTAATTGCATATACAAACATCTCCACAAGTCTAAAGTGGGCATAAAATACCATTCAAGCAGCTAGAGAACTAGCTGGAAATCCTAGTGATATTAGGAGGACTAGATCTCAATTCGAGAGTGCCCTTTCTATCAAGGACCCTTTATTTGTTGATAATTTTTTTATAATTATTTAATATGAACCAAAACCATATGAAGAATCATATTAAGACACAATAGTGAAAACAACCATGAAGGGGGGATTTCATTCGCTCCAAAAGAATGACACATGGAAACTAGTCATTCTCCCCCCATGGAGAAAGCTAGTCAAGTGTAAGTGGTTTTCCAAAACTAAATTTTATGTTGATGGTTCTCCTATGAAGTAAAAGGAAATTTTATTGGCCAATTTATTCTCCCAAGTCCAATTCATTGACTACAATGATACATTTCCACCAGTTGCAAAGATGGACTCCATAAGACTAGTTTTGGCCATTGAAGCTTCCAAGAAGTGGGAGGTACA
Source organism: Pseudotsuga menziesii (assembly GCA_001517045.1). NCBI lineage: Eukaryota > Viridiplantae > Streptophyta > Pinopsida > Pinales > Pinaceae > Pseudotsuga > Pseudotsuga menziesii. The sequence goes on from LPNX010560049.1 coordinate 45,231, forward strand.
TCACATGGATGTGAAAAGTTCCTTTTTACATGGTGATATGAAAGAATAAATATATATACATCATCCAAAATGTTTTGTGACTAGTCCTTCTCTTATGTGTAGGTTTAAGAAATAATTGTATGGGCTAAAACAAGCTCCTAGAGCTTGGTATGCCAAGATTGATGGCTCTTTGTTATCACTGAACTATTGTAGATGCAAGTCTAATCCAAAATTATATTTGAAGCTGATTCAAGGCTATTTAATAATTATTTTATTGTATGTGGGTGACCTTCTGATCATATGAATTTCCAAGAAATAAATTTCCTCTTTGAAGAGTGCAATGAACCATGCCTTCTCTCTGACTGATTTGGGATTGTTAAGCCAATTTTTTGGGCTTGAAATTTATCAATTAGATCTTGGAATCAAATTAAATCAGTCCAAGTATGCTTTATATCTAATGAATAAGTTCATAATGGATTATTTCAAGCCAAGAAAGGCTCCTTTCCTTTCATTAGTTAAGCTTAAAGAAGCGCAATCAACTCCGTTTGAAAACAACACCCTGTATAGGCAACTAGTTGGTTGTCTTCTTTATTTGACTCATACTCAACCTGACATATCTTATGCAATGAGAGTGGATTCTAGACACATGGATAAGCCTCGTGACATCCATTGGAGGGCATCAAAGAGAATTCTAAACTTTGTACAAGGAACAAAAACTCATGGGATTCACTATGTTGCACAATATAGCCTATAGTTAGTTGGTTTTACTAACTCTAATTGGGCAGGAGATAACACTAATAGAAAACCAGCTTCTGGATATGTGTTTATGCTTGTATATGGACCAATTAGATGTTCAAGTAAGAAGCAAAGTGTAATTGCACTTTCATCTACAGAGGCATAATACATAGGAGATGTGAATGCAACTACTCAATGTTTGTGGTTGCAGGGAATACTTGGATAGTTTGGGATCAAGTCATAGACTTATACAATCATCTATTGTGAAAACTAGAGTACCATTTGAATCTAAACTGATCCAGTATTGAGGTAGAAAATCAAGCACATCAAGATCCATATGCACTACATCAGAGGACTTGTGCATGATGGGGTCATTGCTCTACTCTATTGTGCATCATCTGAACAAATTGCAGACATCTTCACCGAGGTGTTTTATGAGAAGAATTTCAGTAATCTCAAATCACTACTGAGAATAGATAATCAAGTGGTGAATAATTATTGAAGACAATATTTCTTACAGTTTTGTTCATGTCCATGTTTAAGGGAGGATTTTCCCCTTTGTGGTTTTGCCTCTTTCCTTGGTTTTTATGGACAAGTAGTATGTAAAGGATCAATAAGCCTTGTTGATAGGCCCTATATTTATGATATTTTATGATATTATACATAAATTCACGGTTAATAGGGGGTGTTGGAATAATCAAAACCCATCCCAAGACTTATGATAAAATAATTAATCTTTTTGATTAATTTCCTAGGTTCTACACTAGCTAGTTTGCCCCCAATTCCATTTCTATTGTAAGACTTTCCCAAAATGATTCTTGGAACAATTTAGAAATATTTTGGATAATATTCTGGAAACTCTGCAGTCATTCCATATTGGAAAGTGCGTAGTTGAACTTTGTCCAGAGTTTCCAACTTTTCTACAATTTTAAAGCAAAAGCTAAAGCTAGTTTTAAGGTAGACTTCCTTGTTTTTTGCACCAACTCACCTTGCTTATTTTCCTCATATAAAAGCATGATAAATTCCACTTTTAATCACTTATGAGTTGTACCTACTCATTCAGAAAATTCATGAGAATCTCGATTGGTTTGGAAAGTGCTTTATGCACCTATGCGGTATTTTGACTAGTTTAGTAAGCTTGCTTTTGTACTGATTCAAATAACATATTTGAGCTATAGAATACTTGGAGTATCTACATCATGAGTAGCCTATATATATATTTAATGATGGCTGATGTAAATTAATATCAACAACAGTTTGTGTTATTCAACATATTCAGTCTCCTTCTTGAGTGTTTCTTGCATATTTTCAAGTAATTTTGTGAGTTCAATTGATTTAAGCTTGAGCTTAATTTCCATAGAAATCTCACCCACAAACGACGCATTGAAGTCTCATAAAATCTCCACTTACTCAAATGAATTCTAATTTGGCCTCTCACACACTTGGTTGCCTTAAGTGGCCTCTTGGTGTGCTTTGGATCCGAAACATGGCTCATTGGATTCACACTATGATATTGTTATTTCTTGGCCACCTATTGGACTATAAGAGAAATCCATGGGAATGATGATTGGAAGAATAATTTTGATCAAAGTTATGCTATTGGAATTTTTATTGAGCTTCCTCCTAGCTCACCTCTTCCCTCTTTCCAAGCATTTCCAAAGCTCCCTTGCCTCCTTCCCTGAAGAAGAAAGTGCTCTTCTCGTTTTTCATCCTTCCTCAAGGAGAAATATCTCCATTATTTTAGCTTATTTTAGCACTTTTAAAGTTGTTTTTGCTTTTGGGTGCTTGGATTGGCTAAGTTCTAACCAACAACTACTATTGTTTCCTTGTCTGCAAGTTCAAGGATAATAGTGACGGTTGTCCACCTTTGTGCCATTTTTCCCTCAATGGTATTAATTGCGACTCCAGTTCTTTTTTGTTAATTTCTCTTTGTTTAGGTTTTTTTTTAGAGTGGTTAATTTTGGGTAAATTATGTCTTACAGGTGAAGAGGACCATCGCTCTCATTATGGAAATCCAGACTCCATTCGGTTGTTTCAACGGTTTTTATAATAATGTTCTTCCCGGTGTCTCTAGCACGCTGACAACACACTTTAATTTTCAACAAACACGCTGACAACACAATTTAATAGAACTCCACCCATGTTGTTTCCCTATCCTGAAACAACATTGTTTTTCCTTCATTGTTCCTGTGCTGCAACCCACCATGGAGTGTTTCTGTGGCACCACTATAAGTTTTATTTATGCATTGTATGCCATTTATTTGTTTTTTATCGGTTAGTACAACAATATACATGCAGCTAGCTTCTCACTAATGAACATTAATTAGATTACAATGGTTACTTGTTCCTATAGTAATTATCCCACCTAGACTAATATTAGGTGGTAAAGGGGTCATCCATTGAAATCTACTTAGGTAACCAACTTTGAGGATTCCAAAGGACCTCATTGTTGTCACTAGTATTCAAGATGTAATATGGTTCTTTTCTTTTATTTTAACGTAGTTAGTTTAAAATAGTGTACAATCCATTTTTTTTCACTTAAGAAAGGACCTAAAGACCCTACCATTCCTAAAGTATGCTCTTCATGATTTATGTGAATCAAAACAAGGAGTGAAGGGTGAAATACCTCCTTTGTACACTTAACATTTATTTTTACAGTTTCCCTACTTTTTATCCCTTATTGCAGTCACATGACCTTGTATTAATGCTTATTACACCATTTTTATGCTTATTTGTGCGATTTATACCTAAGGTGGTTTCCATTTTCATTTCATTAGTATTTCATGTGAATTATGATTAAACATTGGCAAAATAACATATTTTGCACTTATCTTTGAAACATGGATGAGTTTGATGATTTTTGCATAACCAACTCCAGGCCAGTTGTTGTAACTCCAGGATATTTTCCGCAACTCATATGGTTAAAGATCAATGAAAGTGGATACTTGATATTTTCTATATGATGGATTATTAAGTCATTACTATTGTTGTTACTCATGTTGCTATTGTTATTGCTACTCCATGAATCCACCATGGAGGAATATATTCATTAGGGGTGATGGATTTTTATAAATCCATTATTTCTATTCTTCTTATGTCTTAGATTATGATGTTAAATTATTTGAAGATATAAGGGACAAGTTGGTGGTGGATGAGAGTGCATATTGGTTTATTTACAAATATTTAAATACATACATGTAATATATGATGGACCCAACAAGTTAAATGATATTAGGAGTCACTTAGGATGATTTTTGGGCATGTTATGATGACTTACATCTCTAAATTCGAATTTGAATTCAAAGGCATCCTAAATAGCGTGAAGGTTAGCAAAGGATTTGGGATTAGACTTGAGTTGATTTTGAGATCCAATTTATTAGCAATTTGGTAAGGATATTTTGGATCTTCATTTATTATTTGTTATGGAAAATTCATGTATAAATAATATTTCATTCTCCATTCCAGGGGGAGGACTCTTAGAGCAGCAAGTCCAATTTGTGATGGAATAAGAATTGTATTTTCAACCTCTTTTGTAATTTAGATTGGAGTCTTTAATTTTTCTCTTTTGTTAATCGTATTGCAATTCTTAGTTTCTCTAATTTGTAATTAAACGAACTTCTTCTTATTGCTTAGCATATGATGTATTTTACTTTCATTCATTTATTTATGTATATGTAATTTTAATTCAAGTTTCTTTATTTATGCTAGTGTGTTAGATTCATAGATTATCATGGTTGCAACCATAGTGTGAGTGCGATTTACTTTTTTGCAAGTGTGGGTATGTTCTAATTATGCAAGAGTGGGTGTGAATTTATTTTTCCATACAGTGTGAATTAGTTTTAGTATTTACTTTGTGCAATTTATTTTTATGTTGTGTGATTTACTTTACTGCAACACCTATTAGACGACCAATGTTAGTGAGGAAACTGTAGCTTGCATATATTTTGCATGATGACCTTGAAATGATAGACGTTACTCTAGATTGACAATTTCTGTTGTGAATTAATTATTTTAATAGTAAATTAATCCACCCAACATTTTGGTGTCGTTGTCGGGGAGGTCATCGAATGCACAAATGTACAAAATAACATTGGTTTTAGTTGCATTTCATGGTAGATTTGTTCTTGATCATGAGGTGTCAAGGATGTATGACAGAGTGAAGAGCTACGCATCGTTCAGCATACTATAACGATATCAGCCTCTTAAGGTTCAAGGCATGTATATTGTTTGATTAGTTTTCAATTGATTGGGTTTGATTTAAGTAATGTTTTTCTTTCTTTACATATAAGCTTCATTTCATTTTCGGTGCATCATTCCCCCCAGTGGTGCAGTAAGAGCCACATGTATTATTAATCTCTCTTTTGCAGGAAGTTGGTAAGAGGAAGGAAGCATTGGTGAATTAATATTACATTGTAGGGGGATCCAAACGAGTATAGAATCCTTCAATATTGAGACTTACATGATCATCATAGTATGTGGTTGTTTCTACACAAACATTATTTTAAAAATCATATCAGTTTTAGGAGTTGTAGCAACTGCTCCAACACGCTATGCAAGTCAATCTAAGTACTCAATTCTTGAAATTTTTGTTATAGGGATACATTATATTGAAATTAATATGATTACAAGAATTTACACTCATTTGGGTCACTTTTTGGGAGCCATATTTTATTTATTGAATTTTCTGGCATTTTGGCTGATTAGGATTCACTGAAACACAATCGAGACAATACTATTTTGAGGGACCATATGGGATTAGTTTTTTAAAAAACAATTATATCCAAATAATACCTTCCATTATATTTTCTAATCCAATTTGAATTTTTCAATTTGGTTGTCAAACGAAAAATATATGATCAAAATACTGACCAAGGGTAGAGTAGGCAACCCAAAAATAGAGTTGGGACAATCACATTTTGGGAGATCTAATGGATGAATTTTTAAAACATGTTTATATTGAATATTTTCCTATTAATATGGTTTCCAAATCAATTTTAATCACTTCATTTATACATAGTATGGTAAAATTATGGCCAAGATACTAACTGGCTGTCATAAATCTGCACTCTGGAAACTTTGTTTTCTCATTTTTTCATTGCATAATTGAACCATAAATTATTATTGTATTCAAAACCTATTTATATTTTATATACCTACATGAATATAATTTCACCTCCAATTAGAATCACATCAATCTGTTATCAAACAAAAAGGTTGTGCCTAAAACCGTGATTATTGGTCTATACCGAAATTCCAAAAAAAACACCTTCTCATGCATACTGTTACTGAGGAAATTTGACATATCATATCATGGAATTCTTAAAAATTATTTCTAATGGATGTATCCCTATCAATACACATTCTTTTGGCTTTGGAATTATTCAAATCCAGCATGAAACTAAGAAGTTATCATCAAAACATTGTCGGGTAGTCTACGCCGACAACTACTTGTCAGCAGGTATAAAGTGAATTTGGATTTGTTTATTTTTATTTGGATTTGTTTTATAAGAACTATTTTTTGTTTTTTTTCATAAGTATTGGATGAAGAGAGACTTTGCACCTCTCTTCTTCCATGATCTCATTTTTATTGCAGGTAAGGTCTTGGTTTTTTGCAATTCCTCGGAGAATCGAAGAAGGTCAATTCATGCACGAGTGGTTGTTGAAGAAAAAAATGCATTCCATATGGGAATACCCTCCAGATATTCAAGATTCAATATGGTCCAATTGTTTCCTACCCAATATAAATTTTTTTCTTTGATTGAGCACATAAAAAATGAAGAATTGATGTGTAGACCATATGAAGACCAATGTTTTAGAAGTCAAGTCCCATTGTTACATCACCATCCCACAGCTAAAAAATCCTTCAATAAGACCTCATGATTATCATTCACATTCACCAACACTATGGTATGCATATTCATTTCCTTTTTCCCATTTTGATATATATGCATGCTGAAAATCTCATTTTATTATGTGGTTACCTCTAAATTCCAATGGCCTTCACTAGAATATCACTCATATAACCACTACATTCATATCAATTTCAATCTCCATTCCTCCACTTCCATGCCTTCCTACTCCAAACGCCCTTAACCCACACCATAAATATATATTGTCTCACTTACAATGCCAAGTTTCCACATTTTCCTACCCCAACTCCAAATAAAACTTGATGGTGAAAACCTATCTCATGAACCATCAGACCTTGGAATTCCTGAAAACCAACTTGCTGGCGGGTATTCCTTGGGAATAATAAAATTCTGACTGTGAAAACCCTCTGGGAGTAGTCAAACAAATCTTGTTTGAAAACCAACTTGTTGGCAGACAAGGTTTGCAAATAAAATAAGAAATAAGTAATTATATCCAAGTTGCCTTCTAAATAAATATTTTCAAGTTCCTCTCTGAATAACGTTTCAGGATTCATTTCTACATGATATTCCAAATCTACATTATTCTACATGTCAAGAATCCACATTACTCCAGATTACAAAGCTTTACATCATTAATGACATATAAAATCTCTTTCCTTTCGAATGTTGCTACATGTATCAAGGACTTCATAGGTAGATACATGTATGCTTTTTTCCTTTATTTAATGAAAATTCTTTGAATATTATGGATTTTCATTTGGAAAATCACTTGAGTCTTTTTCCATATTTCCTCCTTATTTTCCAAGTGTACAAAAAGGCTTCAATATGGGGGGGGACACCATCATCCAAAATCACTCTTACACCTTCCATTCAATCTAAACCCTTCGCTCCTTACTTTGAACTATGACATCTTTATCTCTACTTCCATACTCAAGTACATTCCCACACCTACCCAATTGTCCAAGCATAGAAAGAATAAAAGGATACCTTATCGTTGTCACACAAGAACTAACACTAACAAAAGAAATGAAATAGTTTATGCACGTGGAAAATCTTAGAAAACCATTGGAAGAAAGGAATGTGGTGCTACCAAACAAGAACCGACAACAAGAGAGGAATGAAAGAAATTATATCAAGGAAACCCTACTGCTACTACACAAGAGCGAGTAGTAAGAAAGGATATATGGATAAGCTAAAGAAGAAATGGGGAGAGAAATCTCTTCTGCTACCACACAAGAACCAGTAGTAAGGAGAGAATTTGATACGCAAGAATAAGCCAAGGCCACTACTGAAATATAGAAATAGGTTCAACAAGAACCTATAGTAGAATAAGTTGTAGAATCCATTCCTATATGAGAACTCACTAGCATACAAACAAGGTGGAAAATGGAGGTACGATTTCGATGGTTTGGTTGCATAGTTCACTGGTGCATATGATCGTTGAACATATTCAAAATTCAAGTTAAGAATCATTAAGGGTTGCATTATGGATTACAAAATATTTCAAACATATTATGTGCATGTTTTCAAGTCGTTTGATGGTGACACCCATGGGTCATGGACATTAAAGGATCAATCATGTTGCAAAATTATCTTACCCACATAAAGATCATCATTGTTGCTTATTTCCAGGGTATTTTATTGTTTGAAGCTTCCCTTTGTGCTTAAAAAATCAACAGGATTTCCATATGCATGATAATCCTTATGCATGTAGCAACAATATAAGGCAACAAATTACATCAACAATACTATATTTTGGGTAGTAGCAAGACTAGTTTAAAGGCATCGTTGTAGAAGAACCCATGTGACTTGGGAAATAAATTGATTTAGAAATGGAACAACATATTTCATTAGTTGTTATATTTATTGTTGCAATGTGAATGGATCAAATTTACTGTGGTTTATTGCAATGAGATTTTCCATATCTCTCAAGAGTTCTGAATTTCAAGTGAAAAATGGTTATAAAATCCTTTTATTTCCCATGAATGATAATTCTTGTAACATAGTTTGGATTGTGAAGATCACCGATATCCTTTTTGGCACTTGTGACATACAGAGGATTTGCAACTTATGTGACTGACAGATGATATTTGATCATCATGGATCATCATAAAAATAAATTTGTATGTGTGATCTCTTACTGGTATGAAGATTTCCTATGCATTGTCATTTTTTATTCAATACAGTATGAGAACTCAACTACAACCATATCAAATCAAAATCGCCCTCACAGACATTTTCAATAGCATACAGTCATTTTCAAGTATCCTACAGTCATTTTTGTAAGCCAAATATGTGTTTCCAGCTAGCACATATATAAAAAATTTGGATGTTGGGAGTGGCAGTGCTGAAAAAAGAAAACAAAGTTCCCAAAGATCACTTGATTTCATGATTGTTATCTAAACCAATGAATGGAAGGTAAGTTAATGAAAAAATATGATTTGAGAAAAGTTTGCAAATGGATGGACAATTCTCTCACACCAAGTACATCAAATTTCGAATATGGAAGTTGGAAGTAGTGAAAATTTTATGTCATGGAAAAAGGGAAGCAAAAAAAAGTGAAGTTTTAAGGAAGCTTGTACCAGAGGCATAACATACTTACTTTACCCAAGGACATGTAAAATTATTCAGTTTGGGGGAGATGGATTGTTGTGCACTTCATGGTATTTACATATCCTTGCATTTTTTTTCCTATTTATTCACATTTTCCAATACAAAATGCAGAAATTGAAATAAGGATATATTGCAAACTATGACTTGCATATTCACGAAAATTGGAGTGAAGCATTATGGTAAGAAGAACAATCATGGTAATCCAATGTACGATTTCCGAGAAAATGGCCATCATCACCTACATCCATTTTTCATTTTTTTCGATATATGTGATGTGGGTTTCTCTAATTTTTGGTGTGGAGATGTACTGGACTAATAAAAACTTGCTTGCAGAATTTCATACAAACCCATTTTTTAGTTTGTGAGACATTGGTTCTGAAAGGTTGTTGATACACCTACAAAATTTGTTGATACAAACCTATAGTGACTTATTTGCTTATATATTGAAATTGATAATCTGGTTTGATGTGGTTTTTGGTATGGTCAAGCATGGGATTAGTATAAATATGCCTACAAAATTTCAACAAAATCCACTTTGTAATTTGTGAGAAAATGTGGTGTTTCAACAGTGTTTCAACATTGTTTCGGCAAAGTTTAAACAGTGTTTCAACATTGTTTCAGCACTATTTCAACACTGTTTCAGCAGATTTTTAACACTGTTTCAGCATCACTTGAGAACTGATTTTAAAAGTCTATTGGCTATGAAAAGTGAGCATATGATTGCTATGATGATCTACATGACCTTGTATTGAGAAATCATTATTTGAGGTGTTCTTTGTTTGCTAATGATGACATGTTTTAAGAGTGTACTTTCATGAGAAGAGAAAAAAAACATTGTTTTTGAAGAGATTTCAAGGTTCTCGGTATTATCAGTTTGACAAACATAGAAGCGTTACCAATATGGTTTTTTATTAGTGTGCATTGAAAAATGGGAGCCCTTATAGCTTGGTTGATACAAAGGTATTGGTTTGCATGAGAACATGCAACATATTCAGTTTGGGGGTGATGTTGGGCCATGGAAATGTCCCTATTTTACACTACATTTTCCCTACTTTTAATCCCTTCTTGCATTCCCATGACCTTGTATTAATGCTTATTAATCCATTTGTATGCTTATTTGCGGGATTTATACCTAAGGTGGTTTCCATTTTCATTTCATTAGTATTTCATGTTAATTATGATTAAACATTGGAAAATAACTAATTTTGCACTTATATTTGAAACATGGATGATTTTGATGATTTTTGAAGACCCAGCTCCAGGCCAGTTGATGTTACTCCACGATATTTTCCGCAACTCATATGGTTGAAGATCAACGAAAGTGGATACTTGATATTTTTATATGATGGATTATTAAGTCATTACTATGGATGTTACTCATGTTGTTATTGTTGTTGTTACTCCATGAAACCACCATGGAGGAACATATTCATTAGGGGTGATGGATTTTTATAAATCCATTATTTATATTCTTCTTATATGCCTCAAATTATGATGTTAAATTATTTGAAGATAAAAGGGACAAGTTGGTGGTGGGTGAGAGTGCATATTTGGTTTATTTACAAATATTTGAAGACTTCCATGTAATATATGATGGACCCAACAAGTTAAATGATATTAGGAGTCACTTAGAATGATTTTTTGGCATGTTAGGATGACTTACATCTCTAAATTCGAATTTGAATTCAAAGGCATCCTAAATAGCGTGAAGGTTAGGAAAGGATTTGGGATTAAACTTGAGTTGATTTTGAGATCCAATTTATTAGTAATTTGGTGAGGATATTTTGGAGTTTCATGAGGATATTTTGGATATTCATTTATTATTTGTTATGGAAAACTCATGTATAAATAAGAGCTCCTTGTCCATTCCAAGGGGAGGACTCTTAGAGAAACGAGTCCAATTTGTGATGGAATAAGAATTATATTTTCATTTTTTTTTTAATTTATATTGTAGTCTTTATTTTTCTCTTTTGTTCATGTAGATTGCAATTTGTAGTTTCTCTATTTTGTAATTAGAATAACTTCTTCTTTTTTCTTAGCATAGGATGTATTTTACATTGATTCATTTATTTATGTAGATATAAATTTTAATTCAAGTTTCTTTATTTATACTAGTGCGCCAGATTCGTAGATTAGCATGGTTGAAACCATTGTTTGAGTGTGATTTACTTTTATGCAAGTGTGAGTGTGTTTCAATTATGCAAGAGTGGGTGTGATATTATTTTTCCATACAGTGTGAAATAGTTTTAGTATTTACTTCCTGCAATTTACTTTTATGTTGTGTGATTTACTCTGTTACAACACATATTAGATGACCAATGTTAGTAAGGAAACTGTATCTTGCATATATTTTGCATGATGACCTTGAAATAATAGACGTTACCATGGATTGATATTTATGTTGTGAATTGATTGTTTTAATAAGAAATTAATCTGCCCAACAATCATTAGTTCGTTTAAAGCTCAAATTACAATTTCCATCATTTTGTTTTGAGCACTTCACTTAATTTCAAAAATATTATTTTCTTTCCTAACATGTGTATGCCCACTTTCACACACTAAGGTACCTAAAGACTCTCTCCAACCGAGTATGATCTTCATGATTTCTATGAATCAGAAAAGAAGGGAAGTGTGAAAAACCTCCCTTACACTCATTTAATTCACAAAAAAATCCTTAACAAGCAACCATTATACATGCTCACAAACCAATATTTTATTTTGGTAGGATTGATTGGGCTAGGCATCCAAACAACACCCACCAAGTTTCATTAGGGATATTTTTGAAACATAGCATTGTTGTCTTTTAGCATAGCTTTAAATACTACTATAAGAAATTGTTCAAAGAGATCCCAGATCAGATACATGTACCGATATAAAAGGAGGTAAAATTTGAAGTATAGTTTCCCTTCTCTCCCCTACAAGGTACTCACCTTGTTGTTAGGGAGACAACAATATACAACCCAGGGCTAACTGCTAATCCACACTTGACACAAGTTAACTATAGTGGCCAAACTTAGGAACCACCATAGAGCACTTGGGAGTACAAGTGATTCCTAAAGAAAACTATTATCGTTGGGAGTTGTTTACAAGTCTGATCAATTTGAACATTGGCCCCATCACCAGTATAATTGGCTCTTTGTTTCCTCCACTAGTCAATTGTTGCATGGATTCCACTATCACCAGTAGTTGTGCTTTTGGGAGGACCACTGGAATTTGAGAGGGAGGAATTTTTTCTTTTCTAAATAAAATTTCATTAAAATCGTAATTTAATAGGAAAAAACATGTGGAAACCATTGCATTAATCCATATTTTCACATATCACTCACTTGTTTAACCATATTGCATCTGTTGTGGTTGGAATATTTTTTCATTTGTCTATATTGTGCATTCATCACCACCCATAACTCTCATTTGGATACTAGACTTCCACCATAGAGGAGAAAACCCCCCCTAAGGCAGTCTCGCAAAATAAAATGCCCTTCCCCTCTCTTTAGGGGTTTTTTTCTTTATCTCCATGTGGCACATGAGAGACATCACCAGGTCAAGGTTGCTTTCAAACCAAATTTAATGGGTCCTATAGGTGAATTTACAACTCATTGATTCACTCTCTCCCCTCAAATATAGTGTTAACCTTTTCCCATCATCTTCTCATGAAATAGGTTCACCATTTTTTACTCCCCCATGAGGGAACACCCCACCTTCTTCTCCCCCATGAGGTAACACCCCACCTTCTTCTCCCCCATCGGAAGGAAGTCACACTACATATCCATCTTCCCCTTGAAGACAAAGATCACCGCCACATATTCCAAGGTCTCCCACTCAAGGAAACAGCATTCAACATAACATGAAGGGATCCAATTCAAACCTACCATTCATGGCAAGTTTTAACCTCCCTGATCTAGCCAAACTGATTAATGATCCCATAGCTCATGATGTTAATTATCTATATATTCCAGAAAAGATACCTTCAAATATCCCAAAATTTTAAGGGAAGCAGGGAGATGATATTTCCAACCACATCATGTCTTTCCACCTTTGGTGTTCCTCTAACAGCATAGTGGGAGATTTGGTCTTCCTACGTCTCTTCAAAAGGAATTTAACTGATATGGGTGAAAAATAGTACATAAATTTGACGAGATCCTTTCACACCACATTTGAGACCATTACCATGTCATTTCTATCCTAATTTAAGTTACAAATAAGGCATGATCATGGCCTCGAAATTCTTAGATAATTTCGACAGAACACTACAACACACATTGTGGATCATATCTGTAAATGGAGTTGTCCCTGCACCTTATGCAAAATTGGCATTCAACCTCCCTTCCTTTTGGATTGGTTTCTCAAATCTCTCCAGCCATCTATTGAAAAGGACATGGATTCCTCAATTCCACAAAGTGAGGAAGAAGTGATTCATAAAGCTCAAAACTTTGACTTCAAATATGCACAATCAAGGTACTTGTACACCATACTACCAGATTCCCTTCAATGTTGATCATTAGATCCTCCCATTGCAAGGACTCCAAATTAAATTTCTCCACCCATGATGGCGTAGTGTCCACCTATCCTCGTTGTATTTCCTCCTACTACTACTGCACCAAATCCTTCATTTGGCAAACCTCGATATGAAACACACAACCCTATCTACCCAAGTACAATATAAGTACCATTGGTTCCTCAACCATAAATGGAACCACCTGCACTGACATCCATGTCATATGCAGTGAAACTGACATATATCCCACCCCTAGGGTATAATCCTTACTACCCATACCCATGCCCCCAGTATGGAACCCATGCCTCATATGGGATTCAAATTTTTCTAACCCTTTATGCAACAACATGATCAACAATTTGAGCAATTGAATATTGTCAATCCCTTGAACCCTCATAATCAGGGGAAGAAGAAGGGAAATAATAGACAAAACCAATAGTAGGGGAAAGGGGGAAATCAAGTCCGCCCATAGAACCAAAACCTGGGTAACCAACCCCCATAAGGAGGAAATCCCCCCAAAAAAGCAAAGAAATCCAACTTGAGGAAAAACTACCCTTGTTCGATATGTGGAGAATATGGTAATTACATTCACCATTTTCCTCTTATCCCTGATTTCCAACATATGGTAGGAGAAAAGAAGCATACACCCACAAATCCCCCTCATGTGCCTCCTACGCCACAGTTGTTTTGCAACAACCCTTTTCCAAACAAGGAGTGGTTACCCAATAGTCAAATCCTCTCCCCCTAGGTGATGTATATTTTCAAAACATTTATATGAATTCAACGTCAATCAACCTACAGATTCACGCCAAAAGGTACACCAATGTTGATACCTCACCTATCCTTGAAGAGACTTCAGTCCCTTTAGGGATATCTTTGTATTTCTCATGCCCTAGCATGGATAAAATTATGAGGATACCTAAAGCACCATTAAGGAGTACCCCTCATCATCCCCACATGAAGGATGCTCATAACTACAACATTGTTGACGAATTGTCACAATCTCCAGCTTCCATGTCAACACTAGAAGTACTTCAATATTTCCCTTCAAAAGGAAAGGAATTATTGAATGCACTTGGAGCCATTGACCCTTACGATGCAAACCTTATGAATTTTGACATTAAAAAAGGTGAACTGCAACTACCATAATCGGTCTCTTTCCAAGTACCGGTCACAGTTAAAAACATCATCATTCATCGATGCACCATTTATGAAGGTGCATCTGCATGTGTAATGTCTTCCAATGTGTGGAAGAGAATGGACTCCCCCAAGTTATCCCCATGCTCTATCGCTCTATGTGCATATGATGGTATACCATCCCAACCACGAGTATTGTACCAAAATGTCCCCATCGAACTAAGGGGTAAAAATGGTTATGATCTACGTTGAAGTCATCGATGCCTAACTTTAATACAACATCCTCTTTGGTAGTAGTTACATGTATTCCACGAAGGTGGTTACCTCCTCGGTGTTTCATACCATGATGTTCCCATTCAACGGGAAGGTGGTCACCCTACCCCCATGCACATGCCAATCCTTAAAATATCTTACCTACAGTAAGTGAGGAAAACCCAACACCTTGTGTTTAAATTATCCCAGGTGTATACAAGGATTCTGATCTCCTAGGGGCATATTCAAGACCTCCACCTTGTTGAATATGGTTGGCATTGATGTCAAAGGATTTCATTAATGACAAAGGAAATGACATGGAATGTATGATTATGTGACATGTGTGATGAGGTTAAAAATTCATATGATGATGTTATAGTGCTCCCATGAAGCCATTTTTACAATTTGACACCATTTTGTAAAAATATGGCAACTTGCTGAAACTCTTGTTAAAACTCTGAAAATTGACTAAGTATAGGAAAATCAGAGTTCATTAATGACAAATGAATAACAAAGGAAGTTATGACATGGCATGTGGCATTTTTGATGAGGTTGAAAATTCATATGATGGTTTTCTAGTCCTCTCATGAAGTCATTGTTACAATTTGACACCATTCTGTAAAAGTATCGCAACTTGTTGAAATTGTTGTTGAAACTCTGAAAATTTGACTAAGTATAAATTCTTATTAATCTTCCTAATTGGCCTCTATAAAATACATGCCATCTTCTGTATTTAATGAATTAAATGATTCTAAGGATATAGACATCTAGATTGTTGTATTCTGCATATAACCATATGATTGGTTTGTCAAGAAAATATCTAAAGGTGAGGTTATTAGTCTGTTAAAAGAGCTTTCTGGCATTAGTTGCACTAATTTCAGTTCTGGTAAATCTACCTAAGTGGCCTTAGTAAAATGCCCGCCATATTTTTTAGCATACTGATAAAACTTATATGAGAACATTAAGTTTTGTCTAGATTATGTGTGCATCTAACCATGGTCTCAGTTCCCCTAAAACATGCTTGAAGAAAAAGTTACAGGTCTGCCAAAATGAGGTTTTAGAATATTTTGGGAAATTTGCTGAAAAATGACTAAGTATTGAAAAATCGACCTAAGTTTCCCTAGTAAAATGCCGGCCATATTTTGTGGGAAACTGAAAAAAAACAATATGAAACCATAACCATGTATATTGATGATATGTGCATCTGACCATCGACTTATTTCTCTTAAAAGGTGCTTGAAGACAAAGTTATATGTTTGCCAAAACAAGGTCTCATGTTGTTTTGCACTAGTTCATGAAAGGCACATTTCCATAATGAAGAGATGCATTGAGGAAAACATTTTAATGAAGGGACACGATGATTAAAAGAGACAATGGTTCGTATTCATGATGAAATAATTATTTAAATAGAAGTTCGAAGTGGAAGAAAGATGTTTCATTAGTCCAGATCAATGAACCAGCAAGAAAATACAAAGACCAAGCAGTGAAGAAAAACTAGTGACAGAAATTGATGAAGATCTGGAAGACTTATAAAATCATAATAGGGTGGTAGGGTGGTGCTAGGGAAGGATGCAAGCCTGCAAGTGGGTTGTAGCCTCCTTCCAGTAGTGGCTGGAAAACAAAGTGTTGTATAATCATTTTTTGTTAAAGCTAGAAAAAACCAGGGTGTTGTAGCATCCTTCAGTTGTAGCTAAAAGACTTGGGTATTGGTGTCTCCAACAAGTTATAGCTTGCAAAAACAATTGTAAATATAATTTTGCAGTTATAGAAAGTGTTTGTGGTTTTCCCAATTAGGATTCCATGATAAATGTTGTGTTTTGTGTATCTTATTGATTCTGTGTTTTAATGAATAAATTGAAAGTGGTTTTAAATTGTTAAAAGTTATCAATATTGATTCACCCCCCCCCCACCAGTATTGTCCAATATTCCAACAATTGGTATCAAAGTAGGATCCTTCAGTACATCCTAAGCCACTGGAAGGAATATCTTTTTAAAAACCACTATGGATCATCAAGAAGGGTTAGCTGCTAACATACCTCCATTATTTACTGGAAATAAATATGCATTTTAGAGGGTAAGAATGAGATACCATCTAATGTCCCTTGGATGCAAAATTTGGAGTTCTGTTGAAAAAGGTTATAAAATACCAGACAACCTACCTACACATAGAGATGAACTATATGAATATGAATCCAATTCAAAATATTTGAATGTAATTTTGATAGGATTAGCATATTCGATGTTTGTTAAAGTCATGCAATGTAAGACAACCAAACTTGCTTGGGTAAAATTAAAAATTGCTTATGAAAGGGCTTCCAAAGTAAAAAATTACAAACTTCAAACATACAAAGGGAATTTCGAAAGTCTAAAGATGAAAGAAGAATAAAATATTGTAGAAAATCTTCTAAGAGTAGATGAAATTTTCAATGCTATTAAAGGTCTAGGAGGAGAAATAAAGGAGAAAGAGGTAGCTGAGAAAGTGCTAAGAACCCTACCAATAAGATATAACCCAAAATTATCTACTGTGGAAGATCAAGATTATATTGAACTTTTGACAATGGATGAACTACATGGGATCTTCACTACCTATGAGATGAGAACAGAACATAATGGACCATCAAGAAAAGAGGCAGCATTTAAAGCTATAAAAAAGTGAAAGAAATCTGAAGCTTTACCCAAGAACCAATCATAGAACTTAGATGATGAATAACTCTTTTCATCGAGAAACTTGGGAAAGGTACTGGTAAGTACAAAGGAAATATACCAGTAAAGTGCTTTAATTGTGGAAGAATTGGACATTTTTCCACAAAATATCCTTACCCGAAACAAGAAGATAGTGATGATGAAGAACCTTGTTGTCATAAGAAATATCAAAAGAGTAAAACTATATACAAGAATAAATTTAATAAAAAGAAGAAAAACTTATATTCCATGGAAGACAGTGAAGATGAAGAGATAAGTGAAAATGAATAAATTCTATTCATGGGAATAGAAACTCAAACTTCAGATGATGAATCGGATGTAGAAGGAGATGTGGACCTAGAGGCTGAACTCACAAGTTCTCTTGAGGAAATTGAAAAATGTATAAGAAGAAACAAATATTTGAAAGAACAATTGTCAAAATACAAAGAAGAGCATAAATTAAAAGAAGAGGAAGTCAAGACCCTCTAAGAAAAGCTGCAAATTTCAAGAAAACAAGCAATGGTTAGCATGAAAGAGGTTGGGAGCTTAACACAAGAAGTTGATAACTTCAAGGGAGAAGTAAAGAGGCTAAAAGATCAGCAAACCATTAATGAGAAGTTCAGAGAATGCACTAAAATACAAGACTTTGAAAGACTTGAAGTAGAAATTATTCAACTTAAAAAGAAGGATGATGAAAAATCTATTAAGTCAAAGTTTGAGAATAGCTTGAATATTCTATATGACATCCTAAGTAGCCAAATACCATAAAGTGACAAATATGGATTAGGATATAACAAGAAGAGTTATGTTGCTGCAATTATGGATCCAGTTGGAAATAAGTATAGTGATGAATTTGCTCCCTCCTCTTATAGTAAATATAAAACTAATATGATGCCTAGAAGACCAATGACAAGCAACTTTTAGCAGATATTTATCGGTAATTGCTACTCTTGTAATAATTTTGGACATGTGGCTAGAGAATGTAAGTTGATAAGTCCTATAGAAAATAAGGCTATAGTAGAGGTTAAAAAACAAAGGAAGGGATGGAAGAAGAAGGAAGTTGTGAAGCATAAATATCAAAGATTCCCCAAATATAAAAGAACATTCTATGGATAGTGTCATTATTGTTACAAGTTTGGTCACAAGGCTACTGATTGTAGAATCAAGAGACATGATCATGGTTTGAAAAGATAGAGAAATAGAAGATCTATGAGTAGGGTACCTCATGGAAATATGTGGAGAAGAAAGTTAGATTACAAAGATTCAAAGGAAATAATGATTCCAAGCATCAATGAAGTTTCCAAATATGATAGTTGTAACACCTTGGTTTTGACCCCGTTTACATTAAATGTACATGATGTAAATATTGTATTTAATCATGGTGCGGAGATAAAGGAAAAAGACTCACCATCTATTTAGCATTTTATGTTTCGGCGATTAAAAATCGTTGTCGATGGTATTTGTGTGCTAGCTGGCACATTATAATTTTGGACACCATGTAAATATGCAATTTAATTAAAAACCCACAACCAGCTATGTCAA
Source organism: Pseudotsuga menziesii (assembly GCA_001517045.1). Lineage (NCBI taxonomy): Eukaryota > Viridiplantae > Streptophyta > Pinopsida > Pinales > Pinaceae > Pseudotsuga > Pseudotsuga menziesii. The sequence continues at coordinate 64,536 of LPNX010560049.1, forward strand.
TGCAAAAATAATGAGATGGGGGCATGATTTCCTAAGGATAAGGGGGGGTGGTATTCAAACCCTTGGGCCAATGGGGAAAATCCAAATGTCAAAGGGAGAACCCATCAAACTGTCAACTACCTTTCTTGTCTTATTCACCCAATCATTTATTACTTCCAGAAGTTGGTTGAGTTGGTTATTCCATAGGATGGGCAAGGTATGGTAGTCCAAAATCGAATGGGAGAAGCCATCATTTTTTGGGAAACTCAATTCTGACTTATGGGGCAAGTTATTTCCCAACAATGCTGCCCATTCCCTTATGCATGGAGGTGGTTGTCTTTCCCCACGTTTTTGGAGCTCCTAGCATTCTGCATTCACGTCTTTCATCTTCCTCACCATTTTGTCTGATTCACGTGAGATCTCTCTAGAAACCAGAGATTCCGGTGTGTATCCATCCACGATTTTGGATATTTACCTCATCTTTTCCATGGATGGGAGGTCATTTTTTTAATTCCCAGGGATTGGGTTGTCTTCCTCATGTTTTGTCGTCGTTTTCCTCATTTTCCTCAAGTTGGAAATTCATTTTTTGCAATGTCAGCGAGTGGGAGAAGAGACCCATGAATTTTGGGTGATGTTGAGTCCGTTTTGGCCATGTAAGGGCCATAAATGACTCTGGAAATCGAATTGCACAGGATGATCTGTTTTACTCGATTTCCATTCCCGATTTTGGCGTCTTTGATGTTTTCCTTCAATCCCAGAACTGTAATTGATGTGTGTGTGTACATATTTGTTTGGTCTCTGAACCGGTTTGGGGGTGGAAATGGGGTTTGAACTAGCTTGATAAAACTAGTGTGAGAAAGAACCTCACAGACAGATATAGGGGGCTGGATTTCTTCTTTGCACACCTTCAATAGCACTGGAAAGGAAGGCATAGCCTGAGGGACTATGTAGCAGAGAAGGGGATTCTCCTTGTGTTGGGTGTGTAGATGTTTTAGAAGCCAAGCTAGATTTGGTGCAGGTGTCCATAGCTCTGTGGTTCAGCTCACTAGCTTAGCATTCATCCTTTCCAACTCCTTTGTAGCCTGATGAACCCAATTGTGTTGGCTTGGCTGAATTTTGATAAATCCTTTGTTATGTGTGAATCTAATATTGTTCCCTTATTCCTTGTGGGAATCATGCCCAGCTTGGGGGTGGTAGTGTTGCTGAGATATTGATGAGCACACTGACCTGTGGTTGGGTGAAACATTGTGTAATGTCTCGGTTTTGACCCCGTTGCATTAGATGTATATGATGTGTATATTGTAAATGATCATGGTGTGGAGTTAAAGGCCAAGGCCCCACCATTGATCGGTTATGCTAATGTTTAGATTTAAATTTGTCACCGATGGTATATCGGGGCATGCGGCATATATTATGACGGTCATCATGTAAATATGCATCTATAATTAAAAATGAACCCGACCAGCTACGATCATGGCAACTAAATCGAAAGGGGCATGATTTTCCCAAGGATAAGGATGTGGGGGGGAATTTGTCAAACCTTGAGCCAAAAGGGGGAAAAACCCATGTGTCATTTTCTTTTGTTTTATCCCAACCACCTTCAATTAATAATTTCTGCTGGTAGCTGAGGGAAGTTATGGCAGTTAATTGTTTTGGGAGTGGGGTGGCAGGACTGTCATTCCATGCCTCCACACACACTCCACCCATAGTTGACTTCTGAATGGAAAGGAAAAACGCACTCTTCACCCACGCAGACATTCTTCTCCTCTCCACGAGTTGCTGAGCACCCACGCACTAAAAATTCGCGTCCTCCTAGTAGTTGTTCACCTTCACGCACTTCCCATTTGGCCGCTCACTGTTTTCACGCACAGGAATTTTCCCTGGGTTTTACCCATGCGATTTTCTCCTGCAAATTCGCGTCCTCTCCATTGCTGTGCATTCTCACGCAGAGGGATTCCTTCCCGTTTTTGGTATTCACGCACAGGATTTTGCTGGATTTACCCACGCTGCAGTTTTCTTCTATGGATTGGTGACTAGCGCAGCCGTATCCTTTACTCACAGGATGTTTGTGGGTTCCGCATTGTTGCTCACGTTCACCCACAGGCTGGGAGACTGTAATTCTCTTCCCCAGCTCGGTCTGTATATGTTTTCTTGGTGATTTCGTTGCCCAGGACGGGCTGTGTTCTCCCACGTTGTTGGTTGTGGTTGTTGCGGTCTTACTTACATGCTGGAGACTATTGTAAATTCGCCTGAGAGTCATTTTGGCCACGATAGGGCCAATAATGACTCGAAATTCGTTTTCCCTGTTTATGCTGTGACGGCTGACTTAATTGCTTGTGGGAAATGGTTGGTCTTCGGACTGTATTGGGAGCAAGGACATGGGCTTAGTTTTGCTTGATAAACCTGGTGGCTAGAACCACACAGACAGAGCTAGAGGGCTGGCCTTCTTCTCCATCACCCCTGAATAGCACTGGAAGGGAATGCAGGGCCTGAGGGACTGTGTAGCAGAGAAGGGACTGATTCCTTGTGTTGGGTGTGGATCGGTGTCTTAGAGGTCAGGCTAGTTCTAGTGTAGGTGTCCTTGGCTCTGTAATGAGCTCACTAGCTTAGCAATATGCCTTATCCAACTCCTTAATGGCCTGATAAACCCAACTCTGTTGGCTTGGCTGTGTGTTTTGTATATCCCTGGCTATGTGTAAGCCTGCTAGTTCCCTTATTCCTTGGAGAATCATGCCCAGCTCGGGGGTGGCAGCGCTGCTGAGAGATTAAGGAGCACGCTGGCCTATGGTTGGGTGGAACGTTGCAGCGATGTAGCTGGTTGCGGATCGAGTTCATCATAAGATAAGTGATCTTGTGTATTTTACCTCTGCAATTCTATATTTACTGTTAATGAAAATGAAATGAACATGTTGAATGAATGCTTGTTCGAATGTATGATGTTTCCGCTGTGTATGATAGATGATTTCATCTGTGCATGATAAATGTTCATGTGTGTATGTTTAAGCATTCTGTTTAGCAATTTTTAAGCCTGTAAATGTTCATGGGGCACTCAGCCCGGGTGGTTTAAGCCATGGAGATCGCGTCCTCTTTGCCGGTCGGAGGCATGGGGACGTGACAACATGGCATCAAAGCTCTGGGTTGCAGCAATGGGCCTCTATGGGCCAAGAAGGAGCAACTGACAGAGGTGTATCTCATTCTGCCCAGCCGAACCAATGGAAGACTGTGAAAATTTAAAAATTTTCTTGAAATGTTGAGCAGTCAGAAGAACTAGAAGTAAAGCTTCCGCCGTTGCGAAAGGGTTGGAGAAGTCAAAACTTCTGCCATTGCGGAAGAGTTAGAAGTCTTCTATCTGCCATTTTGGAAGCGGAAGCAATAAGGCTTCTGATCCAGAAAGACCGTCGATAGCCGACGCAGTCAAAGAAAGACAATTTTTTTGAAAAAAAAATTGTCTAAGTGTGGGAAATCGGAAGTGGGAGTGATCTCCTGTCCGCTGTTGCGGAAGGATTCGTGAAGTGAACTTCCGCCAGTCGGAAGGGAAAGTGGTCCGTTGGTCCGCCGTTGCAGAAGTGAAATCGTTAAGGCTTCCGATTCAAAAGTCAGCCGATGCCCGACGTTGATATTTCTCCAAGTAAGAGCGGACGTCGAAAGAATTTGGCCTTTGGTGTGCCGCCGTTGCGGAATTCAAAGCCATTTGGCTTCCGATGTGAAATTCCGCCGACATCCGACGTTTGAATTTTTCTAAGTGCCAAATCAGAAGAAGTTAAGGTTTGGTGAGCCACCGTTGCGGAAGTCAAAGCCATTTGGCTTTCGATGTGACAGTCAGCCGACGTCCGACGTTCAATTTGTTCGAATTGCCATATCGGAAGAGAAAGTGTTCTGGGAGCCAATTCGGCGGAAGGAAGAATGGAAGAGGAGCCGATTCGGCGGAAGGAAGAATGGAAGAGGAGTTGATTCAGCGGAAGGAAGAATGGAAAGGGAGCCGATTCTGCGGAAGGAAGAATGGTTCCAGGAGCCGATTCAGTGGAAGGCAAAGTCATCCGACTTCCAATGTGAAGGAAAGGAAAATTTTGAGTTTTCCATGAGATTTCTCAGCCGATTTCAACTGTTTTCAGAGGGATTTTTTTCGGCTGTTTTTCAGGGGAATTTTCAGGGTTGAAAAAGAAAAGAGGTAGGGATCTAATGCGCCAGATTGCGCGAAAACCAATGTTTTACAAACAAACAAACAAACAAACAAACAAAAAACGAGGGCGCTGCCCTCAACCCGCCCTGCAGAAGCCACAAGGGGGCAAGCCCCCTTGACCCCCGTCGTCCCCTTCAGACACTCATTCCTTGAGGAAGAAAATTCTATATTGGGCAAAATTGTTATTTTGTGATTATTCCAGGAGAAGGTAAGTAATGCTGGTTTATATTGATGATTATGTATCTAACAGTGTGTTGCTAACACGTTTGCAGAATTATATTCACCTTCAAGAGAAGTATTCCAGGTAGTGCAGTTTGGTAAGTAAGGGGTGGTTCAGTATGAGAACCCATGACGGATATGATGCTCGAGATTCTGATGAGCATGCCCGAGATGCCATGGGAGAAAATATACGTAATAGAAATGATGACATAGAGTCTAATGGAAGGAGATTCCATGGGACACCGTCAGATGTTGCAGCCACTATGAGAAGCTTGATTAAGGCCCAGGAAGAGCAGCATCAGTTGAATGCTGCTATGTTGCAGAGTTTGACAGACTTGCACAAGAAGATAGACTCTGGACGAGGTACAGCAAGACCAGAAGGCAGTAAGAGCGATACTAGGAGAAGGAGAAGGACTCCTAGTGGATCATCTGATTCTAAAGAATCCAGCGGGGATTCAAGTTCTTCTTCTCATAAAAGAAAAAGAAAGAGACACCATAGGGATCGCACTCGAGATGAATTTAAAAAGGAAAAACCTCCTACCTTTGATGGTGAGATAAAGACTGGACAAGAGGCTGAAGCTTGGCTTCTTGGTATAAAGAAATACTTTCAAGTGCATGACTATTCAGGAAACATGAAGGCAAGAGTTTCCATATTCAATCTAAATGGAAGAGTATCCATTTGGTGGGAACACTTCAAGCAAGTGAAGAGGATCAATGAAGGGAGACTGAAGTGGAAGCAGTTCAAGAAGTATTTCAAGCAGAAATACCTATCCGACAGGTATTATGATGACAAGATTAAGGAGTTCCATGAGCTGAGATTGGGACAGCAGACCATGGAAGAGTATGCTAATAAGTTTTTGGAGCTGTTGAGGTATGTCCGGTACATCAGAGATGAAAAAGTGAAGGTCCAGCATTTTCTGAGTGGATTACCTCAGTCTTACAAAGATAGAATTGAGTTCTATGAACCGAGAACTCTTGAAGAAGCAATAAGAAAGGCTAAGTATTGCTATGAGCAAAGCAAAGGTAAGCCGGATTACCACAAGGCATGGAAGGACAAGAAGAATGAGAAGTTTGACCAAAGAAAGAAAGGTTTCAAACCTTCCAGCTTCAGGAATCAGTAGAAGCAGCCATCCCAAGCTGCGAGTAAGCCGGTTGGAGTGACAAGAGAAAAGCCTAAAGATCCACAACAAAATAGAGGGCCACTTCAGTGTTGGAAATGTGGAGGACCCCACATGCGCAGAAATTATCCACTCGAGAATAAGAATGCAAGGCCAGCTTATAATGTTCAAGAAGCAGAAACAGTGGGTCAAGTAGCAAGGGCAATTCCTAGGATCTATGCAGCACTGGAGGACCGCCAGGCAGATCACCAGTCAGCTGTGGTTGAAGTAGCAGGTAAGATTGCTGAGCAATCTATTTCTATTTTGATTGAGCCTGGTTCTACGCACAGTTACATTACTCCTAGAGTAGTAGAGATTTGTGCTTTTAAGAAAGTAAAGCATAGAAAATCTTGGTTAGTTCAGCTAGCCACTGGAACTAAGAGAAAGGTCAGTGAAGTGGTAGAGAAATGTCCATTGGTCATGAATGGACTGGTCACTTGTGTAGATTTGAATGTTCTGCCGCTTGGTTCCTATGATGTTCTCATTGGAATGGATTGGTTAGAAGCTCACAGGGTGAAGCTTGATTGCTACAATAAGACTTTCAAATGCATGAATGAAGAAGGGAACCTAGTAGTTGTGAAAGGCATTCCAAAGGTGATTTCAGTACGGCAGGTTTCAGCAATGCAGTTAAAGAAGTTCTGTAGGAAGGGTTTCCAGTTGTATGCAGCTCAGATTTTGGAGGAAACGAGAGATGAAACTCTGAGGTTGGAGGACTATCAGGTGTTAAAGGAATTCAGGGATGTGTTTCCTGGTGAGATTCCAGGGCTTCCTCCAAAAAGGGACATTGATTTCACTATTGAACTTGTGCCAGGAGCAGCACCAGTGTCCAACGCACCCTACAGGATGAGTATACCAGAGATGCTAGAGCTAAATATGCAACTGCAAAAGTTGTTGGAAAAGAAGTACACTCGCCCGAGTGTGTCTCCTTGGGGAGCACCGGTTCTGTTTGTAAAGAAGAAAGATGGTACACTCAGGTTATGCATTGATTACAGATAGTTGAACAAGGTTACTGTGAAGAATAAATATCCTTTGCCTAGGATTGATGACCTCTTTGATCAAATGAGGGGAGCAAAGGTATTTTCCAAGATTGACTTGAGGTCTGGTTACCATCAGGTGAGAATCAAGGATGAAGACATTCATAAGATAGCCTTCAGGACAAGGTATGGGCATTATGAGTTTGTAGTGGTACCATTTGGCCTCACAAATGCACCAGCTACATTTATGTGCCTTATGAATAGTGTCTTCAGCAAGTATTTGGACAAGTTTGTTCTTGTTTTCCTTGATGACATTCTTGTTTACTCTAAGAATGAGAAAGAGCATGAAGAGCATTTGAGGTTGACATTGAAATTGCTCAGGGAGCACCAGTTGTATGCAAAACTGAGCAAGTGTGACTTCTATAGAGATAGAATTCAGTACTTGGGTCACATTATCTCAGAGGAGGGTATCTCTGTGGACCCTGAAAAGATTGAAGCCATTATGAATTGGCCTACTCCAAGAAATGTGACAGATGTGAGATCTTTTATGGGACTTGCAGGATACTACAGGAGATTCATTGAAGGGTTCTCCAAAGTTGCACATGCTATCACTTCTTTGCAAAAGAAGGGGATGAAGGTCGAATGGACATCGAGGTGTGAAGAAAGCTTCCAGAGATTAAAGAGTCTTCTCACCAGTGCGCCAGTACTGAAGGTTGTAGATCCAGAGAAAGATTTTGTGGTATGTACTGATGCATGCGGACAAGGGATTGGAGGAGTCCTTATGCAGGACAACCACGTGATATGTTATGAGTCAAGAAAGCTGAAGGAGCATGAGAAGAACTATGCCACTCATGATATAGAGCTTGCAGCCATAGTACATGCTCTCAAGATGTGGAGACACTACTTGATGGGTAGGAGATTTGAGCTCAGAACAGACCATTGTGGTTTGAAGTATTTGTTTGATCAGCCTACTCTGAATGCTAGGCAAGCAAGATGGCTGGAATTTTTATGTGAGTTTGATTTGGAAATCAAGCACATAAAAGGGAAGGAAAATAAGGTAGCTAATGCACTCAGCAGGAAGATGCGAGAAATGCATGTGGCATCTCTTAGTATTTTCCAATTAGATTTGAGGCAGCAGATTATTAATCATGTTGCCGGAGATGAATTGTATGAGCAGGTAAAAGACAAGTTGCAGTAGCAAAGCCTTGAGAAGAGGTATGAGGGATATAAATTGGAAGAAGATGGACTTCTCACTTATAAAGGCAGAATTTATATTCCAAATGTAGCAGATTTGAGGAGAATTGTCATGGATGAAATCCATCAAGCTCCGTATTCTGGACACCCAGGATATCAGAAGACAATTGCTACAGCTAGAAAGCAGTACTTTTGGCCAGGTATGAAAAAGGATATGGCTGAATACATTTCAAGGTGTATGAAATGTCAACAGGTAAAGGTTGAGCATCAACACCCTGCAGGTTTGTTGCAGCCTTTGCCAGTTCCGGAATGGAAATGGGAAATTATTTCCATGGATTTTATTACAGGATTGCCGATGACTTGGAGACAACATGATTCCATCATGGTTGTGGTAGACAAGTTGACAAAGGCAGCACATTTTATACCGGTTAAGTCTACGTATGAGGCTGGTGACATTGCAAAGATATTCATGAAGGAGATATTCAAGTTGCATGGACTGCCGAAGGCAATAGTATCTAACAGAGATGTCAAGTTCACTTCCAACTTTTGGAAGGGGTTGTTTGCAGATTTGGGTACAAAGCTAAACTTCAGCACTGCATACCATCCTCAGACAGATGGTCAGACCGAGAGAGTTAATCAGGTTCTTGAAGATATGCTTCGCATGTATGTGATGGACAAACCAACCAAGTGGGAAGATTACTTGCACTTGGTAGAGTTTGCTTATAACAATGGACATCAAGCGTCCTTGGGGATGAGTCCGTATGAAGCTTTGTATGGAAGAAGGTGTAGGACACCAGTGACTTGGGATAATCCAGTGAACAGGATTGTGCTTGGACCAGAATTGCTCAAGGAAATGGAGCAAGAGGTCATAATGATCAGGCAGAAGCTGAAAGCAGCACAGGACCGACAGAAAAGCTATGCAGATAAGCATAGGGTGAACAGGGAGTTCAGTATCGGGGATCATGTTTACCTCAGAGTGAGGGCAAGGAACAGTTCCTTGAAACTTGGAAGTTGTGCCAAGTTGTCACCGAGATACTGCGGGTCGTTTGAAGTGCTTGAAAGAATAGGGCCAGTTGCATATAGACTTGCATTGCCTGCTAGCACTAAAGCTCATAATGTTTTTCATGTTTCTTTGCTTAAGAGATATGTACATGATCCTAACCATGTGATAAATTGGGATGTGATTCAGGTGGAACCCGAGGGAGAGTTCCAAATCGAGCCAATGCGAATCCTCGACAGGAAGGTCACAATGCTCCGGAACCGAGCCATAGGGCAGGTAAAGGTACAATGGGAGCACTTCGGACCTGAAGAGGCTACATGGGAGCTGGAGGATGCCATGCGATTGGCACATCCATTTTTGTTCAATTTTGCAGAACACTGAGGCGATACCAGTGTAGCATTTTGTTCAATTTTGTAAGCACTGAGGATAGTGCTATTGAAGGGGGAGGGGAATGTAATGTCCCGGTTTTGACCCCGTTTCATTAGATGTATATGATGTGTATATTGTAAATGATCATGGTGTGGAGTTAAAGGCCAAGGCCCCACCATTGATCGGTTATGCTAATGTTTAGATTTAAATTTGTCACTGATGGTATATCGGGGCATGCGGCATATATTATGACGGTCATCATGTAAATATGCATCTATAATTAAAAATGAACCCGACCAGCTACGATCGCGGCAACTAAATCGAAAGGGGCATGATTTTCCCAAGGATAAGGATGTGGGGGGGAATTTGTCAAACCTTGAGCCAAAAGGGGGAAAAACCCATGTGTCATTTTCTTTTGTTTTATCCCAACCACCTTCAGTTAATAATTTCCGTTGGTAGCTGAGGGAAGTTATGGCAGTTAATTGTTTTGGGAGTGGGATGGCAGGACTGTCAGTCCATGCCTCCACACACACTCCACCCATAGTTGAATTCTGAATGGAAAGGAAAAACGCACTCTTCACCCACACAGACATTCTTCTCCTCTCCACGAGTTGCTGAGCACCCACGCACTAAAAATTCGCGTCCTCCTAGTAGCTGTTCACCTTCACGCACTTCCCATTTGGCCGCTCACTGTTTTCACGCACAGGAATTTTCCCTGGGTTTTACCCATGCAATTTTCTCCTGCAAATTCGCGTCCTCTCCATTGCTGTGCATTCTCACGCAGAGGGATTCCTTCCCATTTTTGGTATTCACGCACAGGATTTTGCTGGATTTACCCACGCTGCAGTTTTCTTCTGTGGATTAGTGACTAGTGCGGCCGTATCCTTTACTCACGGGATGTTTGTGGGTTCCGCATTGTTGCTAACGTTCACGCACAGGCTGGGAGACTGTAATTCTCTTCCCCAGCTCGGTCTGTATATGTTTTCTTGGTGATTCTGTTTCCCAAGACGGGCTGTGTTCTCCCACGTTGTTGGTTGTGGTTGCTGCGGTCTTACTTACATGCTGGAGACTGTTGTAAATTCGCCTGAGAGTCATTTTGGCCACGATAGGGCCAATAATGACTCGGAATTCGTTTTCCCTGTTTATGCTGTGACGGCTAACTTAATTGCTTGTGGGCAATGGTTGGTCTTCAGACTGTATTGGGAGCAAGGACGTGGGCTTAGTTTTGCTTGATAAACCTGGTGGCTGGAACCACACAGACAGAGCTAGAGGGTTGGCCTTCTTCTCCATCACCCCTGAATAGCACTGGAAGGGAATGCAGGGCCTGAGGGACTGTGTAGCAGAGAAGGGACCGATTCCTTGTGTTGGGTGTGGATGGGTGTCTTAGAGGTCAGGCTAGTTCTAGTGTAGGTGTCCTTGGCTTTGTAATGAGCTCACCAGCTTAGCAATCTGCCTTCTCCAACTCCTTAATGTCCTGATAAACCCAACTCTGTTGGCTTGGCTATGTGTTTTGTATATCCCTGGCTATGTGTAAGCCTGCTAGTTCCCTTATTCCTTGGAGAATCATGCCCAACTCAGGGGTGGCAGCGCTGCTGAGAGATTAAGGAGCACGCTGGCCTATGGTTGGGTGGAACGTTGCAGCGACGTAGCTGGTTGCGGCTCGAGTTCATCATAAGATAAGTGATCTTGTGTATTTTACCTCTGCAATTCTATATTTACTGTTAATGAAAATGAAATGAACATGTTGAATGAATGCTTGTTCGAATGTATGATGTTTCTGCTGTGTATGATAGATGATTGCATCTGTGCATGATAAATGTTCATGTGTGTATGTTTAAGCATTCTGTTTAGCAATTTTTAAGCCTGTACATGTTCATGGGGCACTTAGCCTGGGTGGTTTAAGCCATGGAGATCGCGTCCTCTTTTCCGGTCGGAGGCATGGGGACGTGACACATTGCAGCGATGTAACTGGTTGCAGGACAAGCTTCTTTCAAGATAAGTATTCTTGTCTATTTGATCTATGCAACTGTATATGTGTTTATGAATTAATATGAACCTATTAAATGTTGTGAATGAATGGATTTTGTTTCCATTGTATGTTAATAATTTATGCATCTGTGTATGTTTAAGTTCAATGCATTTTATATTTACGTAAAAAAAAAATTGAGCATTGGAGTTGATGATAGCCTTGACTGTGCATAAAGTGCCAACATGGATGAGTCTAAACATTGTGATGATTAACAATGTAGGCATCCTCAAACTTTCCAAGTACTTCTAAAATGGATGAAATAGAAGTGGTAGAAGTGGCATATAATGAACAATTAGGGGTTTCCTGTTAGAAGGTTGAGGAAATATTCGAAGACAAAAATGTTGAAGTTTATGATACCATTTTACTGAATGAAACAATTGAGATGGCTAAAAATAAATTGAAAATTCTTAAGGATCATGGTAGTCACACCCATGGTGTTTTCAGATCTTTCTTTTATTGTTTCTCTATTGACGAGACCCTCAATTGCCCTAAATTTGTCGAGTGGTGTGTGAATAATTATTATGTAGCTCAAGAAATCATCATGGATAAACCTAAGTCTAGGATCCTTTTCCCTATTCATGCCTCTGTTATCCGCAAAACCCTATCTGTCCCAGATGATTTTGTTCAGTTATCTGAGGAGTACAAAGAAGAAAACACCATTCAATTCTTCCAAAATTCTACATTCAAGAGTAAGGAAACCTTTTTGAAGTCATGTTTAAATCCTGATAGTGAGGTTATAATTTTATCTTACCCTGTTGACTTGGTTTTGTTTAATGAAGAAACCCAGTCATGTATAACTTTAGCCAGTCAATTTTTGGGGTTAGACACTAATGGTTATGTTACAGAGTCACTGTTGAGTATGTTGTTTGTCTTAAGTAATTGCCCAATTGAGTCTGAACTTCCAGGTCAGTCTTTCTAGTCTTGTTGTCTTAAGTTTGATGAGTTCCTACCTGATTACATTCGTTCTCAGTTAGTCAACTTCCACGATACAGGAGTTTTCAGATTCTAGTCCCTTTTGCTGAAGATTTTCTTATCACATAATGAAGATAGCTTACATTTTCCTGAATTGGTACTCACTGATGAAATGACCCATAATTATTGCAAGTTCATGAATTGTTTGATGGCAAAAATATACAACATTTTCTTTCAAAAACGATTACCCAGGGTATTGCCATAAATGAAGGAAACATTGCAACTTTCCCCTAGTAAAAGGATAGGAGACTATTTCCTTTCAAAGTCTAAAACAATTATAGGGGTATATGGATTTTTGCACCAGCTATATATTCTTCCAGCCTTTCTGACAACTAGAATCTTTTCTTTGGAATTTTTTAGAAAAAGGCTTACCGTTGAGGAAGAACACATCTTAAACTTCAGGGAGAGTCTAGATATTAAATTTCCCTGGGAGGAAGGGCCATATATTGTCAAAAGTAGAGTTGCTCTACCAATAATTAATAATCTGCTCAGAAGCATGGGGTTTTCTTTAGGAGTTGTTATCAACTATGATCCACACCAAGTAATCTCTAAAAGAAGACAGGCAAACAAAAATAAGCCTTTGGAACATACTGAAGTAGTTGGACTAAGAGAGCTGGCTAATTGGGAATATTATCCTAACAAAACCCCAGATAATATTAGTATGGAACAAGGTTCTATCTCATCCATACATGGAAATAATTATTCCCCAATGGATCTTTCTAACATAGTTTCAATTGCTGGTAATATTTCATCATTAATAAGTTTTTCATAAAATTGAAAGAAGAGAGAACATCCATATTTCATGGACACTGAAGAAGCAGACACTGCTAGTACACCGAAGAAGCAGAAAATGAACAAGAGGTACAAATGGTACATTAATGAAGAAGAGCAGTGTGAAAGGTAAAAAGAAGCGAGAAAAATCTAAAGTAACTAGGTCGAAGCTTCAGGAATATGTATTTGATGGAGCAACCCCAAATAAGTATACATAAAAAGAGGAGTGGTTGAATAGTTATAGGGAAAGAGCTGATAAAACCTTTGATGAAACAGTAAAATTATACGAAGAAGTGAGACAATTGCCAAAGCCAGATGTAACTTTAAAAACTATAAGGGATCATGCCAAAGATACCCTGAGTTTGGCCATGACTGTTGGTAATAAGGTATCATAGGTGAATGTGAACTTAGAAAATATCCCTACCACATATATGATACACTTTTACAGAGAAACAGGTGATATACTATATACAAGATTGCTTAAGTCTACTTTATAGGTGTCTAAACTAGAGTTCAATAAAAATAAAGCTCAGGATCTCCTACAAAAAGAAAAGGTTGAGAACAAGTCCCTTCGAATCAAAATTAAAAAGTTGCAGGAGGATTTATTGAAGGTTGATTGGCAGTCAGACAAAGGATCAGTGGCTCAAATGTTGTTGTATGAAAAAGAGAAAGAAGTTTAGGTGCTACAAAATTTAGAGGTCTGAATAAGAAATTCAGCTTATTCAGACCTCTGACTTGACAGAGTTTGAAAATGAGAAGGAAACATTAAACACTTAATTGATTGATTGTAAATCCAAGCTGTTAAATCTCGAAGACAAGAAAACATTGGGAAAAGGAGGCTAAGATTTTGATAGAAAATGAGAAGGACCTAAAGGCTAAGCTAGCAGCAAAAGAAAAAGAATTACAGGAAAAATGTGAAGAAGTTAAAAATCAATTCATTGTTCCTTCTGCAGAAGTAGATGCAGCCTCTCTTTCTAAATCATTGTCTCAGGTAAACTTGAAATATGTAGAGCTCATGGATTTAAAGCAATAGAACCAGAACCTAGAAGAGACAATTTTGAAAAAAGAACAGGAGAAAAAGGAAGTAGAGGAAAAATATCAAGAGCTAATGAACCAGAATACCAAGTTAACAATGCAGGTGGTTGTCCAAATGGCCTTGCAAGGGGCCAGACATATGATTTGGGATAAGATTATTCTTGAAGCTAATAAGTTTAGACCATATTTGGATTATATTGCAGATTAGGAGGATGGTCTGAAAGTAGCCAAAAAGAAAATTTTGATAGTCAAACAAGAATTAAATAAGAAGCCAATGGAAGTAGCTCAGAATGATATCAACTTTTTAAGTACCTTATCAAAAAAGAAGTCAGAAGGTTTGATATCCGAGACAGAGTTTCTTATTATCTCTTGGGATAGAAAAGTAATTGGAAAATACAGAATTTTGGATAATGTACAGGCTAAAGTTGATATTATAATTCATAAAATCAAAGAAGTGATTAATTTATTTACTCCATTGGTAATCAAGGGAATTCCTTTCTTCAGGGAGGAAAAAGGACCATTATTGTCTCAAAAGGAATATCTGGATAAATTGGTTGTTATATTTTTAGCACTCAAGCTAGCATTATCTTAGGATCTTTAACTGAGAGAATAACAAGCACATCAATCAAACACAAGATACAATAGACACAAAGAATTTCCTCAGGGAAACCATAAAGGAGAAAACCCCGCAACTTCCTCAGAGATAGGATCAGCACCAAAATTAAAACCCAAAAATAGTAAGATGATCTCCTGACAGCAATAGACTCTTTCTTTGATCCCAGCTTCTTCTCTCTCACTCATACGCCCCAGTGAGTGAGTGTGTGTGTGTATAATAAATAGAGAGTCTCACTCTCTATTTATATTCTTTCGTTCACTTATCCTTTAACTCTGTTATGTAGGCTCAAGTAATCCTAACTCAGTTATGTAGGCTCGAGTAACCACAACTGGGGTACTAATGACCTGAATTACATTAACTCACATAGGGCCGACTTCTCTAGGAGATTCTAATAACCCTAGGGCCCCACAACTGCAGGGACTTTAACCCTTGATTAATAGGAGGGTTACCCACAATGACTTTACATGACTTGTTTACATTATTGAATCTCCCGATAGGAACATCGGGGCATGACATGACTNATCGAGGTACAATACATAAGATATACAAGTGAATACATTTCAAAGTTACAAATACATCAACACTCCCTCTTAAATAGGAAGGTATTCTCTTGACACAATTTATCAACACAAGTCTTCTTCTCTGTATTATCTAGATCATAATCAAGTCCTCGTCATATTCATCTTCAAGTCATCTTCATCTGGATCTAGATCATCACTCGATCTGGATCATCACTATTGGATCATCATCACTAGATCTGGATCATCACTTGATCTGGATCATCATCACTGGATCTAGATCATCACTCGATTTGGATCATTACTGGTTCATCATCACAGGTGCTATCTCTTGATTATTCTCATCATAGGAAGTTCTACAGATCTAGCCCTTTTTCATGTTGGTTGTAGGTCGAGCCTCCATGTAGGTCTTCTTTAGCGCTTATATCTGACCCTAAGTCAAAATGGCCTGCCTAGCACTTACATCTGACCATGAGAGGAACACATCCAACACCATGTCAGAAAGGCATGCCCAGCACTCACATCTGACCATGGGAGGAACACATCCAAGAACCATGTCAAAAAGGCCCAGCACTTACATTCACCAGCATTATAGGACACACCTACTATCATCTGTGAAAAGGCACAGCACTTACAATCAACAGCATGGTAGGAAACACCTATTACCATCTAAGAAAAGGCACAACACTCACAACCACCAGCATGATAGGACACACCTACTATCATTTGTGGAAAGGCTCATCACTTACAACCACCAGCATGATAGGACACACCTATTATCATCTGTGGAAAGGCACAACACTTACAATCACCATCATGGTAGGCCACACCTACTACCATCTATGAAAAGGCTCAACACTTGCAATCACCAGCATGGTAGGACACACCTACTACCATCTGTGAAAATGCATAGCACTCACATCCACTAGCATGATATGACACACCTACTATCATCTATGGAAAGGCTTTGCACTTACATCTGATCATGTGGGAACCAATCCCACAGTCACATCAGAATGGCTCTCAACCCTAAGCTGAGGATTCCTGGTGAATGACCAGGTGCCTCCATTCTCCCAGAGAATGGCCTTCGACACTTATATCTAATCATGTGGGAACACATCCCTCAATCATATTAGAATGGCCCCGCACTTATATCTAATCATGTGAGAACACATCCCACAGTCATATTAGAATGGCCCTCAGCTCTAGACTGAGTATTCCTGGTAACTGACCAGGTGCCTCCATTCAGAGAATGGCATTCAGCACTTATATCTGATCATGTAGGAACCAATCCTACAGTCAAATCAGAATGTCTCAGCACACACATCTGACCATGGAAGGAACCAATCCTCTCACCATGACAGAATGGCTTAGCCCTTACATCTGACCATGGAAGGAACCAATCCTCTCACCATGTTAGAATGGATCACAAACTCATCACTTCCCTTTGGAGGGAACCTCAATATGGAGAACACCAAGCTTCTCCCTGAAGTACTCAACTTCACTCTGGCCAATGGCTTAGTCAACACATCAGCTATCTGTTCGTTCGTTGCAACATACTGGAGTTTCACTACTCCTCTCTACACCATATCCTTGATATAGTGATATTTGATCTCGATATGCTTCGACTTGTCATGGAACACCAGGTTCTCAGACAACTTCACACAACTCTGGCTGTGGCAATATATGCAAGTAGCATCTAACTGGAGATCAAACAAATCAGACAGTAGCTTCCTCAACCATACTACCTCACAACTAGCTAAACAAGTTATGACATACTCTGCTTAAGTTGTACTCAGTGCCACGCATGACTACTTCCTGCTAAACCAAGAGATCACACCTAATCCCATACTGAAGCAACACCGTGAGTTGCTCTTTCTATCGATGGCACTACTTGCCCAATCTAAATCAACATAACCTTCCAGGTTAATCTTATGATTCGCCTCATACTTGAGCCCATAATCAACTATACCCCTCAGGTACCTTAGAATATGCTTTGCAGCAATCAAGTGAACATGTCTCGGATCTGTTAGGAACTGGCTCACGGTGTTCACAGCAAAGCAAATATTTGGTCTTGTATTCATCATGTACATCAAGGACCCAATCATCTAATGATACATCGTAGCATCAACCGCTTCTGGTGAAGCATCACTCAATAGCTTCAGGTTCGATGCCATAGGTGTCGTCATGGCCTTGCAATCCATCATTCTGGATTTCTTCAAGATCTCTACTGCATACTTCCTTTGTCCCAGGGAATTTCCATCTGCATTCTACCACACCTCCATGCCTAGAAAATAATGCATCATATCCAAGTCCTTCATCTCGAACTTGAAAGAAATTATCCTTCTTGCAACTTTAATGAGTTCCTCTTTTCTATCAGGAACAAGTCATCGACATATAACAGGAGCATCACTGGTCTTCCGCCTTCAACCTTGAAGCAAAGGTTGGAATCATCTTTACTCTTAGTAAAGCCTAGAGTCATCAGTAATATGTCCATCCTATCATACCATGTCAAACCTCGGGATCTTTTGCAGTCACTCCCTCTTAAGCGAAGCATCATTCTCCCTCTGTCTTTCATACTCTATGCACTGAAACATTCTATACCGGAGTGACAAGTGGATTCCTCTGCTACTAATATTCTATGTATCCATCTAGGGTCACTGGATACCAAGATCCTCTATCTTGAAAAGGTTCTTCTCACACCCATCTATGATCTTGTAATCCTCTATAGGATTTCATCTTCAACCTTGTAGCAAAGGTTAATATCTTCATCACTCTAGGTGATCCTCAAGATCCTCATGTATGTGTTACCCCATGGGTGTCTTTTGAGCTCGTGCAAGGCCTTCTTTCATTTGCACACATGATTCTGCTTGTCATGTGTCTCAACTCCCACTGGTTGCAAATGTCTCTTCATAGTCTATGCCTTCTTTTCATGAGAAGCCTCGTGCTATGAATCTTGCCTTGTATCCCATGATGTTTCCATCTATTGCATGATGGAACTACAAACTCCCCTTTACGTATCTATACTGCATCCTAGACATCATTCTTCTTGAACTGATATTCCCTTTCTTCGTGGTTACTTATTCATAGCTGGAAGGTTCTCCATCAATGATGCTGCTCCATTCATCATATTATTCTTCATCTTGAACTGTCATCACTTGTTCTTCAGAACAAGTCTCATCCTTCTTTGCTTGTAGGCAATTTTATGCAATCTTTCCTACAAGTCAAATGCATTAGTTGTATGGTTAGAAACATTTAATAAGGTATATTGAAAAATTATTTTTCTTCAAGATATAGGATTATGCAACTATTTTAGCAAATACAACATTCATCCATATCTCACGGAAACTTTCTAGATGCCTTCCATCTCTACCAGGACAACATTGAAATTGTGCACTAATCCAATATGTCAGCAAAGAGGTTTCATTCTAGATAAGTAGAAATGGAGAGTTGTATAGCACCATGAACTACTTACCCATTACATGCATATTAGTAGTATACTGTCATTAATGCACACATTCTATCATGCATAATACATCAACTGAATATAAACAAATGCATAAAAAAAACAATATCATGAAATGACAATTGAATACTTATCTTTATTTGTTTCGTGGGTAGACTCCTTCTTGAGCCTTCAGCTTCATCATCTTCTTCATTCATCATTTCTTATCCAAATTCTAAGATGGATAAGAGTTTCTTCAAGTGTTGAGTTATTCATATTCCTTATTGCTTGAGGGATCTTCTTTGGATGGTGAGAGCTTGATCTTCAGTTGCTCCCATCTTCTCTTCTCTTATTATGAGTCAAGATTCTTCTTCTTCCCAGAGTTTGTTGAAAGTAATCACTTTCTTCTGGCACACATTACTTGAATGAATGAATCCCATGATCCTAGGAGGCCATTCAAGTTGGTTATCACAACTTCTGCATTCTCCACTTCTTCTTCTACCACTTCAAGTTGTTCTTTGATTTAAGAGACCCTTGTAAAGTATGACTGTATGGTCTTTGCATTCTCGATATTCACATTATTCAACTGTTTTCTCAAGTCATCTTCTGATTTATGTTCTTCCCTTTAAATAGCTTGGTCAAGGAATCTAACATTTCTTTTGGTGTCTTCAGGGAAGACACTTGTGGTATAAGGTGATTCGTGATTGACTCAGTAATGATCTTCTTGGCCTTGACCAAGTTCTTCTTGTGTAAGGCTTTTAGCCTCATCTCCCTCTGGAACTGGAACCTCTCTACTTATGTAGGTGTCCATTTTATTTCCTTCAAGAAATAGTGAGATCCTATACCTCCATGCTTGGAAGTTGTCAGCTTCAACAAGCTTGTCATCAAGCTGGTGTGACAGGTCACTTTAAAATGAGAACCTCAAATGAATATAGCAAAAGATTAGATCTTACCAATTTGAGGTGTTCGTCCTAGTTCCAAAGCTGGTTGATCTAGGGTTTGTTAGAGAAACCCTAATTTTCAAAACTTGGAATCTTTCAGATCTGATTGGATAGAAAGATATACCTCTTCAAGGCAATCTGTCCAATGTACTCCTTTTCTGTAAATAGTGGAGGGAAGCTCCCAGAACAGGAAGCCCTATTTTACCAATTTCTTCTACAACAATTCCTGATATTGTTTCCATTGTATCTCTGAACGTAATACTCCTCTATGTCTGAAATTTCATACTGAGGATCCATGGATTGCCGATGATTAGGTGATGAAGTCGTTGAAATGTCATCATCATCGGTAGAGATTAGTTGAGCGACTCGACGAAAATTAGATGAAGGAACCACCGAAATGTCACCACCGTCGGGGGAAGTTGGAGGATGAAGGTGCCAACACAAGCGAGAAAGAAGAAGAAAAAAAATTTCGAAACATGGATTGTCGATGATTAGGTGATGAAGTCGTCGAAACGTCATCGCCGTCGGTGGAGATTAGTTGATACAATGAAAATTAGATGAAGGAACCGCTGAAATGTCACCATCATTGGGGAAGTTAGAGGATGAAGGCACCAACCCTGACGAGAAAGAAGAAGAAAACAAATTTTGAAAAAATTGTCTAAGTGTTGAGACCATCGAGGATCGACGAAAGTTAGTGGTTTGGACCACCGATGCATCGGAAGAATTTTGTTTTATGGATGGCCGACACGTCAGAAAATATTAGAAGATTGGACCGCGAAAACGTCGACTCACTTAGTCAATACCATCGGCGAAATTTAGGGGATGAAGTCGTCGATGCGGCGGCTGATGTCAGGAAAATTCAGTTGTTCGGATCACCAAAATGTCGACAGAAAATAGTTGATGCGACCGCCGATACGTCGGAGCAAGTTAGTGGATTGGGTCACCGACGCCGCAAAAGAAATTAGTTGTTGGGTCCACCGATGCATCAGATGGATTTAGTTGATCGTGCGTCCGTCGTTACGGCTGTCTAATGGACTATCCTTCCGAGGGTTAGAGGCTTCAACCGCCGATAGTGGGTAGAGCTTCTAACAGCCGATGAGTTATCGGAACTCACAGTGGGATTACTAACCACCGTTGTGGCTGCCTAGTTAACTATCCACCCAATGAGCAGTGGTTTCGATTGCCGATGCAGCGTTATGGAGTTAGTCTCCTCGTCGATGCCATAGTGGGTAACGTTTCCGATCGTCGACATATCGGAGGAAATAAGTTGATGAGGTCGCTGCTAGTAGTAGTCCGAAGGCTTAGACGACTGAAGATTCGATACAATGAAAAACTTTAGTTGTTGGAGCCACCGATACATAGAACGATGTTAGTTGAGAAGGCCACCAATGAGCGCTAGAGGAATTTGTTGTTTTGACTGCCGAAGTGTCAAAAATTTTGTTGGGATGAGACCCGATTTTATACAAGGAAATTTTTGGGTTTTCAGGTGGGTTTTCAGCAGATTGCTAGTGGATTACAGGGCTGAAAAGGAAGAAAATTATGTGTTTGAACAAAATTGTTCTTTTATGATTTTTCCAGGAGAAGGTAAGTAGTTCTGTTTTTATCAATGTATGCATCTAACAGTTGTGTTACTAACACGTTTGCAGAATCATAGACACCTTCAACGGCAGTATCCCAAATAGTGCAGTTTGCTAAGTGGTGGTTCAGTTATGAGAACCCATGATGGATATCATGCTCAGGATTCTTACGAGCGTGCGAGAGATGCCATGGGAGAAAATGTCCGTAACGAAAATGATGACATTGATTCTAATGGAAGGAGATTCCAAGAGACACCATCAGATGTTGCAGCCACCATGAGAAGCTTAATTAAAGCCCAGGAAGAGCAGCATCAGTTGAATGCTGCTACGTTGCAAATTTTGACAGACTTGCAAAGAAAGATAGACTCTAGGTGGGGTACAGCAAGACCGGAAGGCAGTAAGAGCAGTACTAGGAGAAGGAGAAGGAATTCTAGTGGATCATCTGACTCTGAAGAATCCAGAGGGAATTCAAACTCATCTTCTTGTAAAAGAAAAAGAAAGAGACACCATCAAGATTGCTCTCGAGATGAATTTAAGAAGGCTAATCCTCCTACATTTAATGGTGAAGTAAAGAATGGACAAGAGGGTGAAGCTTGGCTTCTTGGGATAAAGAAGTATTTCCAAGTTTAGGATTATTCGGGAAACATGAAGGCAAGAGTTGCCATATTCAATCTGAATGGAAGGGCATCCATTTGGTGGGAACACTTCAAGCAAGTAAAGAGGATCAGTGAAAGGAGACTGAAGTGGAAACAGTTCAAGAAGTATTTCAAGCAGAAATACCTCTCTGACAGCTATTATGATGACAAGATTAAGGAGTTCCATGAGCTGAGATTGCGACAGCAGACCATGGAAGAGTATGAAAATAAGTTTTTGGAACTATTGAGGTATGTCCAGTACATCAGAGATGAAAAAGTGAAGGTCCAGCAGTTTCTGAGTGGATTGCCTCAATCTTTCAAAGATAAAATTGAGTTTTACGAACCTAGAACTCTTGAAGAAGCAATAAGGAAGGCTAAGTACTGCTATGAGCAAAGCAAAGGTAAACCTGATTACCATAAGGCATGGAAAGACAAGAAGAATGAGAAGTTTAACCAAAGAAAGAAACGTTTCAAACCTTCTAGCTTCAGGAACCAGCAGAAGCAACCATCCCAAGCTGCGAGTAAGCCAGTTGGAGTGACAGGAGAAAAGCCTAAGGATCTACAACAGAATAGAGGACCACTTCAATGTTTGAGATGTGGAGGACCCCACATGCGCAGAACTTGTCCACTTGAGAATGAGAGTGCAAGACCAGTTTACAACATTCAAGAAGCAGAAACAGTGGGTCAAGTAGCAAGGGAAGTTCCTAGGATTTATGCAGCACTGGAGGACCGCCAGGCAGATCACCAGTCAACTATGGTTGAAGTTGCAGGTAATATTGTTGAGCAAACTGTTTCTATTTTGATTGACCCTATTTCTACTCACAGTTACATTACTCTTAAAGGAGTGGATATTTGTGCTTTCAATAAAGTAAAGCATAGGAAATCTTGGTTAGTTCAGCTAGCCACTGGAACTAAGAGAAAGGTCAATGAAGTGGTAGAGAAATTTCCATTGGTTATGGATGGGTTGGTCACTTGTGTAGATCTAAATGTTCTACCAATTGGTTCCTATGATGTCTCATTGGAATGCATTGGTTAGAAGCTCATAGAGTGAAGCTTGACTGTTACAATAAGAATTTTGAATGCATGAATGAATAAGGGAACCCAGTAGTTGTGAAAGGTATTCCAAAGGTGATCTCAGTACGGCAGGTTTCAGCAATGCAGTTGAAAAAGTTCTGTAGGAAGGGTTGCTGGCTATATGCAGCTCATATTTTGGAGGAAACAGAGGATGAAACTCCGAGGTTGGAGGACTATCAGGCATTACAGGAATTCAGGGATGTGTTTCCTTATGAGATTCCAAGGCTTCCTCCAAAGAGGGACATTGATTTCACAATTGAACTTGTGCCAGGAGTAGCACTAGTATCCAAGACACCCTACAGGATGAGTACACTGGAGATGCTAGAGTTGAAGATGCAACTGCAAGAGTTGTTGGAAAAGAAGTATATCTGGCCAAGTGTGTCTCCTTGGGGAGCACCAGTTCTGTTTGTGAAGAAGAAAGATGGTACACTCAGGTTGTGCATTGATTACAGACAGTTGAACAAGGTTACTGTGAAGAATAAATATCCTTTGCCTAGGATTGATGACCTCTTTGATCAAATGAGAGGAGCAAGGGTATTTTTCAAGATTGACTTGAGGTCTGGTTACCATCAGGTGAGAATTAAGGATGAAGACATTCATAAGATAGCCTTCAGAACAAGATATGGACATTATGAGTTTGTAGTGGTACCATTTCGTCTCAAAAATGCACTAGCTACATTTATGTGCCTTATGAACAGTGTCTTCAGCGGTTATTTGGACAAGTTTGTTCTTGTTTTCCTTGATGACATTCTTGTTTATTCTAATAATGAGAAAGAACATGAAGAGCATTTGAGATTGACATTGCAATTGCTCAGGGAGCATCAGCTGTATGCAAAGCTGAGCAAGTGTGACTTCTATAGAGATAGAATTCAGTATTTGGGTCACATTATCTTAGAAGAGGGTATATTTGTGGACCCTAAAAAGATTGAAGCCATTATGAATTGGCCTACCCCAAGAAATGTGACAGATGTAAGATCTTTTATGGGAATTGCAGGATACTACCAGAGGTTCATTGAGGGATTCTCCAAAGTTTCACATGCCATCACTTCTTTGCAAAAGAAGGGGATGAAGTTTGAATGGACATCAAGGTGTGAAGAAAGCTTCCAGTAGCTGAAGAATATTCACACCAATGCACCAGTATTGAAATTTGCAGATCCAAAGAAATATTTTGTGGTATGTATCGATGCATGCAGACAAGGGCTTGGAGGAGTCCTTATGCAAGACAACCATGTAATATGTTATGAGTCAAGAAATTTGAAGGATCATGAGAAGAACTATGCTACTCATGATCTAGAGCTTGTAGCCATAGTACATGCTCTCAAGAAGTGGAGTCATTACTTGATGGGTAGAATATTTGAGCTCAGAACAGGCCATTGTGGTCTTAAGTATCTATTTGATCAGTCTACTCTGAATGATAGGCAAGTGAGATGGCTAGAGTTTTTATGTGAGTTCGATTTTAAAATCAAGCACATAAAGGGAAAAGAGAATAAGGTAGTTGATGCACTTAGTAGGAAGGTGCAGGACATGCATGTGGCATCCCTTAGTATTTTCTAGTCGGATTTGAGGCAGTAGATTGTTAATCATACTGCCGGAGATGAAGTGTATGAGCTGGTAAAAGACAAATTGCAGCAGCAAAGTCTTAAGAAGAGGTATGAGGGATATAAATTGGAAGAAGATGGACTTCTTACTTATAAAGGTAGAGTTTATATTCCAAATGTAGCAGATTTGAGGAGAGTTGTTATGGATGAGATCCATCAAACTCTGTATTCTAGTCACCCAGGATACCAGAAGATGATTGCTACAGCCAGAAAGCAGTACTTTTGGCCAGGAATGAAAAAGGGCATGGTTGAGTACATTTCAAGGTGCATGAAATGTCAGCAGGTAAAGGTTGAGCATCAACAGCCAGTAGGTTTGTTGCAGCCCTTGCCAGTTCCAGAATGGAAATGGGAAGTTATTTCCACGGATTTTATTATAGGATTGCCAATGACTTGGAGACAACATGATTCCATCATGGTTGTGGTAGACAAGTTGACTAAGGAAGCACATTTTATACCGGTTAAGTCTACACATAAGACTGATGACATTGAAAAGATATTCATGAAGGATATTTTCAAATTGCATGGATTTCCTAAGGCAATAGTTTCCGACCGAGATGTCAAGTTTACTTCCAATTTTTGGAAGGGGTTGTTTGCAGATTTGGGTACAAAGCTAAACTTCAGCGCTGCATACCATCCTCAGACAGAGAGAGTTAATCGGGATCTTGAAGACATGTTTCGCATGTACGTGATGGACAAACCAACCAAGTGGGAAGATTTCTTGCACTTGGTAGAGTTTGCTTATAACAATGGACAGCAGGCATCCTTGGGGATGAGCCCGTATGAAGCTTTGTATGGAAGAAGGTGTAGGACACCAGTGACTTGGGATAAGCCAGTGAACAAGGTTGTGCTTGGACTAGAATTGCTAAAGGAAATGGAGCAAGAGGTTGTAAAGATCAAGGAGAATCTGAAAGCAACACAGGACAGACAGAAAAGCTATGCAGATAAGCATAGGGTGAACAGGGATTTTAGTGTTAGGGATCATGTTTACCCTAGAGTGAGGGTAAAGAAGAGTTCCTTGAAGCTTGGAAGTTGTGCCAAGCTGTCACCAAGATATTGTAGGCCATTTGAAGTGCTTGAAAGAATAGGGCCAATTGCATATAGACTTGCATTGCCTGCTAGCACTAGACCTCCAAATGTTTTTCATGTTTATTTGCTTAAGAGATATGTACATGATCCTAACGATGTGATAAATTGGGATGTGATTCAGGGGGAACCTGAGGGAGAGTTCCGAACCGAGCCAATGCACATCCTCGACAGGAAGGTCACAATGCTCCGGAACCGGGCCATAGGTCAGGTAAAGGTGCAATGGGAGCACTACGGACCTAAAGAGGCTATGTGGGAGCTGAAGGAAGCCATGTGATTGGCACATCCATTTTTGTTCAATTCTATAGAAAACTATGGCGGTACCAGTGTAGCATTTTGTTCAAATTTTGTAAAGCACTGACGACAGTTCTATTAAAGGGGGAGGGGAATGTAACACCCCGGTCTTGACCCCGTTTGCATTAAATGTACATGATGTATATATTGTAATGAATCATGGTGTGGAGCTAAAGGCAAAAGCGCCACCATCAATTTGGTTGTGTTATGTTTCGGCGAACAGAACCGTTGCCAATGGTATATCATGGTATATGGCACATATTAAGTTTTGTCATCATGTAAATATGCATTTTAATTAAATGAACCCAACCAGCTATGTTCACTGCAACCATATTGAAAAGGGCATGATTTTCCTAAGGATTGGTAAGGGGAATTGTCAAACCTTGAGCCTATGGGGAAAAGCCATGTGTCAGCTATTAAAACCCTTTACTTGTCACCCACCCTTTTTTATTTGCTCACCTTCCCTTGTCTTATCCAACTACCACCTTAAAAGTTCTGCTGTTAGTTGGGGCAGTTATTGTTGGGGAGTAGAGTGTGGTAGGATTGTCAGTCCTTCGCCAACATGCACACTGCACCAGCAGGTTGACCCTCACGTAGGCAGGAAAAGACCACTACGCCCATCACTCCCTTCTCACCACGATGGCAGGAGCACTCTCCCACTCACGATTGCTCCTCATTCATCCTTACGTGCAGGGACGTTCTGTTTACCCATGCACCATTTGGCACTATGGCTCTCTCATCCTCACGCAGGAGGGGGATCATTATCCTCACGCACCGATTGGGATTCCCATTGTTTTGTCCATGCAGCGAGGAGGAGAGTCATCTTTGGCTGTCATTCACGTTTTCTACCGAGGGGTATCTAGTGTGTTTTACATCCGGATTTTGGGGTCTATGTGTAAATTTCCTTCATGTACAAATTGGGAGTCTGTTTTCTTCCCCATTGCAGCCTATGTAAGTTTCCCCATGGCTTCATTGTTGAAAATGGGTTGTTGCTTCCCCACGTTTGTTGGTTGTGTTTGCTTTTACGTTTTGGGTTGTTGTAGGCTGTTATGGAGTCGTGTTGGCCACGATAGGGCCAAGAACAACTCAGGAATTGTTTTCCCTATCCAAGTTGTGAATCGCTTTTTGGACTACATGTATGCAGTGGTTGGTCTTTGGACTATGTTGGAGTAGGGATGAGGGCTTGGTTTGCTTGATAAACCTGGTGTGTTTTGGAACCACACAGATAGAGCTAGAGGGCTAACTTTATTCTCCACAACCCCTGAACAGCACTGGAAGGGAATTCAGGGCCTGAGGGACTGTGTAGCAGAGAAGGTCTGATTCCTTGTGTTGGGTGTGTGTGGGTGTCTTAGAAGTCAGACTAGTTCTGGTGTAGGTGTCCTTAGCTCTGCAATGAGCTCACCAGCTTAGTGTACAGCCTTTACCAGCTCCTTGATGGCCTGATAAACTTGACCATGTTGACTTGGCTATCATGTTGATGGCCTGATAAACCCAACTATGTCAGCTTGGCTAATCTGTGTACCCCGGCTATGTGTAAGCCTGCTTGTTCCTTATTCCTTGGGGAAATCATGCCGAGCTCGGGGGTGGCAGCGATGCTAAGAGATTAAGGAGCATGCTGGCCTATGGTTGGTTGGAACGTTGCAGTGACGTAGCTGGTTACGGGATGAATTCTTTATAAGATAAGTATTCTTGCCCATTTCATCTCTCCATTTATATTTACTGTTTAATGAATCTGATGAAAATGTTGAATGCTTATATGAACATATGTTTGCTTCTGTTGTATGATAAATAACTATGTATGTGTGCATGTTCTAGTTCAAAGCATTTGGTTTCAATTTTATATATATATTCATGTTCATGGAGCAATTGCCCGAATGTTAATGACACCGTAGCGTCCTCTTCGTTGGTCAGAGGGTCGGGGACGTTACATTGGAAGTGGGCTAAAGGAAGATACCAAGAAAAAAAATTGAACAGATATATTTATTTCCATAAGCACCTAGCATTTGGGTCCTTTTAGGTTTTGAAATCACCTCAGCTGAAGTCTACTCCCACACGTCTGGGTGTCCCAACCGATGCAAACTAGGACTGAACAATAACCTCAAATAAAACAAGGTTTATGGAAGGATAATATAATCTATAAGCGATGTATTATGCATAAATTAACACTTTTATAGGCTTAGAATAGATCTAAAACAACTTGAGGAAGTTTGGGGTGTTTTGGGAAAAATGGGATTTTTGGCCCAAGGAAAACCTACGCAGAGGAGGCTACTCAAACATAGTACGAAACCAAAAAATTATAAATATGTGAGTTATTATGGGTATTTTGGTAAATTAAAAACCTATAGAAACTTACATAACATCATTTTAGTTTATAGATCTTCCAGAATGCTAAAAACTGTAAAACTAGTCGAAATTGCATGGTCAATGAGCAAGGGTATACAAATAGTGATAAATTTCGTATCAGAATTTGATCAGACATGAAAACAATGGCCTGTAGAGATTTATATATCACATTTTATGCATCTGATCATTCAGATATTATTTTCATGGTCATTGCCTCAATTTTAATGCATCAAATTGACAAAATGACCCATTAAATGGGTATTAAAAGACTCCTCTCATGAAATTCAGTATGGTGGATATCTTGGACATAAATATTACTGTATTATAGATATCATGAAATAATTATGTACATTATAATCTCACCATAATAATGGAAGGACTAGTCTCCTCAAAAGGTGTCCAAAACTTAGCATTGGAGGTCTAGAACTAGCTCCCATCATCGGTCTGAGAGCACAGGTGAAGTTTATTTCACTGGAGCTCCACTTCAATGGATGAATAGATTCTATCAAATATTGAGATAAATATTATATGGATTCTCCTTATCTCACTGTAACTTGCACTGAATACTGGAAGGGGAGAGAGGAGAGGGGAATGGATACTTAGGGAGAATCACCCAAGAGAACTGAGCCTCGTCACTCAGTATGGAAGCCTAGCTTCACTCAACACCAAAATATTCATTAAAAAAACTGAATTATGGATTTGGAAATTTCTTGAAGTAGAACTTGGGCAACTTGTTGAGTAAGTCCTTCACCAGTTGAACAAGTAACCCACTTGGCAATCTTGTCCATGGGCCATGAGTGTGCCCTCCTTGATGGCCTTAGTAAGTTTGTTTTGAAAATTTTATTTCCTTGTTTGTGTCATCCATCCAAAGTGGAAACTCCACCCCCCTTTGAATAAAAGTTTCCTTATGAGGATTAGGGATGTTTCCTTGCAAAGATACTCTCATCAAAATAGAAATCGTGCCCTCCTTGAGTTAATTAGCAAGTTTGTGCATATGGTAATGTTTCCTTGCTTTGTATCCTCGCACCAAATTGGAAAATACGCCATCCCTTATCCAAAGTTGCATGTTTTTGAACTAATATCTTTTCCTGCACTTTCTTCTTTTGAAATTGTTGGATTTTCATTGCTTTTGTCAGTTTCTATATTTTTTTGACTGTTTGATTTTGCCAGATTCATTGTCAATTTCTATTTTTCATCCAAGGCAAGTTCACTTTCCTAATGTGCCCCCCTGACATGGAAACTCAATTCCACATGTATTATTTTCATATTAATTAAATAATGACTTAAAAATAATCCATAATTGGAAACAAACTTAGTACATGCCTCCTAAGTATGAAATTAACAAAATTCCATAGGTAAATTAATTAATTCATATTTTGACCCCTAGATATTTGGAAAGGTCAACAATTTTGATGTCCCTTCAGGGGAGGTACATGACAAGAACTACAGGAATAGATGACCACACAGTGACAACTATTGGAAGCAGTGAAAATCATAGCCAGCAACACAGTTGAAGAACATATAAAAAGTACAAGATTTAGGAATATGGTCTCCCATCCATCTATGTCATCAACTAGGCCAAGAAGCTTGAAAATAACACTAGGATCTTTAGAGTTTCCTACACTAGAGATGCAACAATGCACAATGGAAATAAGTTCAATTGAGTTAGTTTTATCACAAATTCCAACATATGTGTTGTACACATTGCAGAAGGATGTGGTCAAGAAATACAAGTACATGTATATGTGACAAAGTGGAATGAAACAAAGCACTATCAGTTCAGGAAGTGATGCAAGAAGAAAATAATAAGCTACACGAGGAAAAAAAGGAGGTTGCGCAAAAAATGGAGAATTTGATGAAGGTAGTAGAAGAAGTTTGCAACAACCTATTGGAAATACCCATGGAAGTAGATATCCTAGTGGAGGAAAAGATGATGAAGATAAGTGAATCCATTCAAGGATTTCAAGCAAAGATTGTGGACTTACGGGAAAGAACAACACCAAGTACTCCACCAAAAGAGAGAGAGAAAAGATAATAGACAATAAGCGCAGCAGCAACAAACATCAAAACTCTAGAGTGAAAGTGTGCAAGCATGTATGAAGAAAGCACACAAATATGGACATAGTTGATAAAAGACGAAGAGTTGAAGGCAATAGAATAGAGACTATAGTATGCGCAGGGGAAGGAACAAAAATTAAAGGAAACAATAGGTAAGTTTCCAACCACATAACATATGATCGCAATGGTTGAAAGTAGGATGCAGCATGCAGATTTCAATTAGTTAAAGGAGCAACAATAAAATATTATGTGAAAGCTAGATCCATTGCAAGAGGAATATTTTCAATTGGCGGAGCAACTTCCAATAGTGTAAGGTGTAATGAAACAAGTTGTTCAGAATACCACCGACAAGATGAAAGACCCAATTACAATACAATTAGTGAAGGGAATCATCCACAAGAATCCCAATCCAAAGAAAACATGGCAAGTGTGAAGGAAACTTTGGAAAATCTTGTTGAAAATGTGAATAAATCATAGTAGAAGTCATGATATTACTTGCGACAGAATACATGTTTGGTAATAAGTGGGAAAATTGATGGTGAATATTTCGAAATGATGGCAGATCCACAAGAAGATATTTAGGTAGCATAATCACATCATGACAAAGTATGCATAAGTAGTCGATAAGTGGCTATAAACGTAGTAGTAGACTAAAGACTAGAGTAGTTAAGATTTCCTCTTTGTTTTTTGTCTATGTTGCATCATAGGATAGATATTGTAGATATGTACAGACAAGTGACAAGATTGAGTTGCAGAGGAAGGTTGAGAGGTTGAAGATACAAAAAATAGAGTCAGTGGAAGATGAGAGATAGTGAAGAAGCAAAGAGCGATGGAGCCACCAAAGCAAGGATTATCAATGTAGAAAGAATCCTAATGAGAAAAGAGAGTTGTTCTAGGAATTAGTAGTTGCATCAAACAAATCAATACCAACCAACACTTTGGCAAGGCAACAGTTTTGGAGGTCATGATCTCAAACACTATTGATAATGTGAAGACTAAGATCCAGGATATTGAGCAGTGTTGGATTTTCTCCCTCCCCTTAGTAACCTAACCCAGGTTTGGTCCCTTCTGCTTAGCGCAACAAATCCCAAGATATCATCCCGACAGAGAAAATCCTAGTCAGTAACACCTGCGACGCAAATGCAATCTCACCTGAGGTATCTTTCTATGGGTAACTGTCATAACCAAGTTTCTGAATTTGGGTGGGGGATTTCTGGTACCTCGTTCATTTATCAAGGCACTCAATCAAGCCCGTGGGTGGATTACTTATGCTTATTATGAACAGCTAAACCACAACCCAACTTCTCTTGTGCAACTAATATAACAACAACCCCAATGCAGCATAAATGTATTCAACTTATAACAGTGCGACTGATATACATCTATTCACATATAGGAATTCGTTCAATGAAACATTTATAATGGTAACTCAAACACATTCAACATTCGCGCATATACGCAAAATATAACGTGTAACCCATCCAAGAAAAACCACAAAGGTGCTCTTCATCTGGCATGTGAAATATATGAACATTTTTTCTGTGCACTAAGATATAGACTCTGTTCTAAATATTATTATTTATCTACACAAACTCTTTCTTCCTCTCATGCTCTTTTATCTTCTCTTATTCTTTCTCCCTAATTGACTCTTCTAACAATCTGCACATATCATGGATCGACTCAACTTCTCCTACACTTCAGTGCACTCAGTTGTGGATCCTTCAAATCAAAAGCACTTAGAAAATACTAACAGACAAAAAAAATAGAGCAACTAATAGTCTAATAGTGGAGAAGTTAACAACAGAGAAGCTAACCCCTATATAGCTTGGTTTTTTTTTATTTTATAGACTCAATTACATACTTGTTACAGGCTCTTTACATACTCTTCACCTGTCGTTTTCTCAGTCGAATTCCTATACTTATCCCACAGGTTGTCTTTCATATTCTAGTAACACCTGACAGTAGGCACTAACGGCCTGACTTACCAATATACCTTTGTACATGTGGCTTTCATCATCTCTAGTCGAACTCGTACCCATGATCTATATGACCTATCACTTTCTAATCAATAATCCCTTCTCATTTTCCAGTCATTATACCACTTGCACGCCTTTTGGTATTGTTATTGTGTCGCATTTTTCCTTGCCACACTCCTTCCTTCTATCGCACATCTTCCTTTCTGTCGCAACTCCTTTCTCTTCTTTTATAGCTCTTCTCCATACTTAGGCATAATTCTAAGTGAATTCTGGTTTTCTTTCCCTAGGCCCAACAGGCCCCCAACACTCACATGTGGCTCATCCCAATTCTCTGTGCTTCCATACGCACTTCTTCCTCTATCATCTGCAGTTGCTCCACAAGGTCAAAACTGACATGTTCTGGCATTACCTTCTCTATTGATGCAGCTACTTTGCACACCTTCTGATGAACAGGTTGAATGATGCATGTAACTCTTTCTGCTTCATCCTGATGTACAGGTTGTGTGCGCAACTGTTATTTGTTTCTGCAATTTCCTCATCTCTATTGCCTTAGCAATTTTCAGCAATAAGGGTAGCTTCTTCATCCCATTCCTTATCTAAGTAATATTTAATTCAACTATAGTCATCTCATTTGCAAGTTTCTCTAATTCTACATCATCCATTAATGCTTCCCAATCCTGAGAAACTTGGTTGATAGGATTGGCACGTATCGCTTTCGCTTCTTCTAAATTCTTCACAAGTTCACTTGTTGCTTCTCTTCTTTCCTCTAACACCTCTAGGGTGTGGTTGGTTGCACATGCTCTTTAAGTTGTGCGACCTTTTTCCAAAGGTCAGCCGCTATCTTACCAATTTGAATGACCTCGTCCTCAATATGCATTTTTTATTTAATTTATGCATCATTAAGTTTTGTGTAGGCTATATTTATAACATTCTCAAGCTTCATCTTGATTTCTTTTTTATTTGTCTTTTGCATCTTTGCCTTCATTTTGTTAACAATATTCTCGGATTTCTTCGTCTACTTTCCCAAGGAAATTTCTCTTACTCTGATTTTCGCGACTATGAATTTTTGTAATGCATATACTTTAGTCATTCACCTCTGCAAAACATCTATAGTTATATGGCCTATGCTTTTGGCCACATCATTAAATTCTGGGGTTCCTAGATCCATAAAATCTCCTCTGACTTGTACCCTGATTGGGTGAACCAGTTTTGGCATATTAGGTTTCGGTGCTTCAAAAGGGTCATGTTCATCCTGTGACTCAGCTACTTGGGGTGTACAATCCACTTTGACTCTAACCTATTCGATAGCTTTACATAGTTCATTCAGCTGCTCTATAATATTAGTTGTTAACTCGATCTGTCACCTATCAAGTCTTGCAAGATTTCTTACGCAACTTATTCTAGAGTTTCTCTTAATGTTTCCAAGTCTTCCCCATCCATAATGAAGGTAGTGGCTTGTTTATCAGCCTTCATTTTCTTGCGCTTAGGATCCCATTGTGTTGCTTCTTTCAGATCTCCATGTTCTTCCAACGGTCGATCTGTAGGAGACAAGCTGGAATTACTCTTGTCTGACTCTTTTTCTTGGTTGTCCTACGATGGGGGTTTTTCCTCATCCACTATCTGGGCCTATGGAATATGTAGGAACCATTATTTTTTCCATTCATTGGTAATGGCTTCCACTTCTTCTTTCGTCAGTATAAACTATGTCGCCAACCATTGGCGATATGGGCCCTTTCGCAGTTGCATGACAACATAATGTGGGACAATTTGAAATCTGATGATTTGGAGAAATTATGCAACAGTTTCGTCATGAAGTCTTACTTGTTTCTTTGCCTGATGCTTCAAGGCTTCACCATGTATGAAAAAATCAATATTAGTGTATGTCTTCCTGTTTTTTTCTTGTGACAACCAGAGGTGTTGGTATTTTTCTCCTCTGCAAGTAACAGGTAGATCTACAGGATGGTATTCCATTGGGTCAGACCAAGCAACAAATGAAACTAAAATTAACAACTAGGCATAGTGGAAATATTTACCTTCTTTCTATGATGCAGCCACGTCTTGTAATAATTAATTCAGCAAAAATTGTGACCACTTTATCTGAACTCCTTCTGCACAGAGTTCGGCTAGCGCAACCCCACTCATGGTACATTGGGTTGGTTGCAATTTTTGCAACATCTTGTCAGACAATATCTTCACTACAAAGTGAACAGTAGGGTATTAATGGGTGAAATCAAGAACCCTTTGTTGGCCCTAACCACCAAATCATACTTATCCTTGACCCTTGCGATCATCACTGCGTCCTTGTCCTTTTTTAAAAATGACACTAGGTCTACTCCTGCTCATGGAAGGATTCTAATTACTGAAATGAGTTCAACATCAACTATATATGCTTTATCTATCCACAGGTATCCTCCATGAAATACTACTAGCAATTGTTTCACATATATGTTCACTTTTGTGCTTCGACCAAAGTGTGGAATGAACAACAATGACAATAGACCATACTAGTCTAGTCCATTTACCCATTCCTTTGGAAAAAAATAGTTTGGTGAATTGGGTGTTTCCTTCACCAGGTCCATGTAGTTCTTTCTATCCATTGCGTGGATTTTGTTCATATCATGGTCATCAAAGGATAACTTCTACAAATTTGGCATAGTGTATTTCAGTGCCTTAATTCCTTTTGGTAGTTTGGGTGCTACCAGCGGGGCTCGAATCTTAGTTGGACTTTTCACCTTTGATAGGTCTGTCCGCCTTGGTGGGATATATGGAGGCAACAAGATTTTGGTTTCAGAGTAATCTTCCTCGTCGGGACTGGTGGTGTTGTCATTGATTTTTCCTTTCTCTTTCTCTTCATTGTACACTTTCCCTTTGAATATACTGAGGGTCCTTGTATATATGCTCTATGTTTTCCAGATGGATGAAGTGGAACTTTCCCAGCACCTAGAATAGGTTTCTATGTTGGTGTAACATATCCTGCAGTATCTTCCATAATGTGTGTGGGTGATGCAGGTCCAAATTCAACTTCCACAGTTGCACTAGTACTCAATATTGAAATTACCATGAAGTTGCTTCGGCTCCTGAAGTTGCAGACAACAATCGCTCTTCTCTTATGCAAGAAGAATGAAACTGAGCTTAGGTGCGAAGTTTGATATGAAAAAGCATTTTCTGATAGCTTTCCTTCACATGAGTGGGCATTCAAATAAAAAGGAATCCGTCCTTCCAATCCCATGGGTCGTCAATTAAATCATTTAAGGAAACTTCTCAACACGCCATCAATTAGTTGGCACCTACAAGGGTAGTTATTATAATAAAGGTAGACATGACCACAAAGCATGCTACAAATTCTCTTGATATTTCCAACTTAATGACTGACAGTTTTCCTGTCAGCGAGTCTCTTCATACTTGCGTCAACGTCACATCACTTGTGACATAATTTCTTTTGTTTTGTAGAGTCCCTTCCTTTGGTGAATCATTAAGTATCTCGTTGCACTCCTTGTGACTTATATTTCCCTTTCAATAGGTTCTATTTTTGCGACATACCAATTGTCCTCCCTCATAATTTTGACCTTTTCCAGATGGAAAGTTTGTAAAACTTTACTTCATTCTATAGCAAACTAACAGTCCGCGATCATAGATATTGTCTCATATTTCTTTCTTTTATCTTTTCTCTCTTTTTTATTTTTTATTATTATTTAATGCGACCAAGTCGCAGCTATCAAAATAAGGTTTCAGTCAACTCCCATTGATAAGTCCTCTGACCTCGGTCCCATCTAATTTTTCTAACTTCACTGCTCCTCCATCATTGATTTCCTTGACAACATATGGTCCTAACCAATGTGTTTTTAGCTTTCCTGGATGCTTGAAAATGTGTTTTCATACATAAGAACAAGACCTCCAACTTCAAAATGCTTACTCTTAATGTGTCTATCATGTCATACCTTCTGCCTTTTCTTTTCTACATTCTGGTGAAATCCTGCAACAAAGTGTTATTCCTCTAAGTGTAATAGTTGAAGTAGTCTATCTTCCACAACATCAACATATCTGGTTTCAGTGATCACAGCAACTCTTAACTTGGTACAATATATTCCATAGGAATGACATCTTCTTGTCAATACACTAGCCTAAATGGAGTCTGACCTGTCAATTTGTTACACGTCGTGCGATAAGCCCATAATACTGCAAAGATCTTCTAATCACATTCATCTCTTCGCACATTGCAAACCTTTGTCAATGTATTTTCTAGAATCTTGTTGAATGCTTCGACAGCTCCATTTTATTGAGGATGATATGGCATTATTCTTCTATGTTGTATCTATAATTCATCAGTTAATTCTTCAATCAATTGATTAACAAAATGTGTACCTTGATCGTTGATTAAAATATTTGGGCACCTGAACCTTGTCACAATGTTTTCAAATAAAAACTTTGTTGCAGTACAATTCTTTACTGGTGCTACTTCTGCCCATCTAGTTAAATAATCAGTCGTAGTGATAATATATCGTGCTACCGTGTGCTTTCTTGTCGGATTGATAGGTCCTACAAAATCAACAGCCCATTTATTGAATGCTTTTAATGTTATTTGTAGAACCAGTGGAATTTCATCCCTTTGGTACGGCTTCCCATTTCTTTGATAGACATCACAGCTGTGACAATAATCCCGAGTGTCTACATGCATGGTGGGCCACCACAATCCTGCTTGCAAAATCTTGTGCACCATAGCTTTTCATGCATAGTGCCTCCTGTGACACCAGCATGTGCTTCACTTAATATCATCGGGTGTTCATGCTCCAAAATGAAATGCCGAAGTATCTCATCAGGACCCATTTTATACAAGTGTCCAGTGATCAACTGGAAATCACCAGATCTCACCACCAACTGTTTCTTCTAAGCAGTGGTAAATTCAGTTGGCACATAACCTGTACTCGGAAAATGTATGATATCTTTATATTGATCATCAAACATAGTTATCGCAAACAATTGCGCATCAGGAAGATTATCTTCCATACTAGTAGGTTCTTCTCCACTTTCAATCCTTGAAATATAGTCTGGTCCCAAACTCAACCGACTAGGTTTAACAATTATTTCAAATTAAATTCCTAGTAGAGTATAAGCCATCGGCAGATCTTACCCACCAACATTGGCTTATTGACCAAGTATTTTAGCATAAAATAGTCAGTGTACATCTTGAAATGTCCACCAAGTAAATAGTGTCTAAATTTATGCAGGGAATATACCATCGCTATCCCTTCTCTCTCTGTCGTGGTATAATTCTTCTCTACATTTGATAACTTCCTGCTAGCGAAGGAAATGGAGATATCAATCGATCCTTCTCCCGGTTGTGTCAGTACCACGCCAAGCGCAACAGGCGTTGCGTTGACATGAACATGAAACTCTTTTTCCCAGTCTGGAAATACAAGTATTGGTGTAGTATCCATATTATTCTTCAGTTTGTCTAGACTCTCTTGACAATTTTCTATCCAATGAAACTTAGTGTCTTTGTTCGACAATTTTTCCATCGGAGCAATCATCTCTGCGTATCCCTTGATAAACTTCATGTAGTATCCAGTATGTCCTAATCTTTCTCTTAACTGTTTAACTATGGTAGGTTGTGGTAGGTCGAGGATGATTACAACCTTGGATGGATCAACCAAAATTTCGTCGCGACAGAACACATGGCCCAACAGAGCTCCAAAAGGTGCACAAAAGATACATTTCTTCAAATTAAGGGAAATTTGATACTGGCGACAACATTCCAGCATCATTCTCAGGCTCTCTATATGGTCTTTTACAAGTCCAAATATTGTCCAATCATCGAAATAGACTTCAAGAAATTTATGTATAAAGTCTTTATAGGAAGCAACTATGATTCTGGAAAAAATCACAGGTGCATTCTCAAGTCCAAAGGGAATTACCATATACTGGAAACATCCCCACTCCGTCTCAAAGGTAGTCTTGTGTTGGTCCTCCTTTTCAATTCCTATCTATGGTAACCCAAAAATCCACCAGTGAAACAGTACATTTCTTGTCCACTGACATTCTCCAATACCTCGTCGGTAAATGGAGTCGAAAACGGATCATGCAAACAAGCATCATTTAACTGTCACAGGTCGAAACAAATTCTTACTTCACCTGAGGTCTTCTTGTCCTATACTACAATTGGACTAATCCACTATGATTCTTTGACAGGTTCTATAATTATCACCTCTAGCATTCGGTCCAATTCATCTTTAATCTTTTCTTTGTAACGCGGGTTTAATCTGTCTGGTCGTTGCTTGACTGGTTTTGCGTTGGGCCTCAAAGGTATATTCATTTCGCTAATGTCACCAACTATTCCTTTCATTTCTAAAAACTTAATAGGGAATATATCCTAAAATTAATGCAACAAATAAGTGATCTTCCCCACAGTCTCATCATCCCAATAATCTCCAATTTTGGAAAACTTTGGATTCTCAGGCGTGCCGATATTTACTTTCTTAATCTTAAGTAGACTTAGGAATTGGTCACTAGAAATTCCAATTCCTTCCACTATGCACATACCTTCTTACTCATGTATGTTTATATTGATCGGATCATCATCATCTGGTTCTCCTGTAACATTGTAACATTCCATCCAATGGTGGACGGTCGTGTTTCATTGATGGAAATTTGTGGTTGCAACTGAGATTTCTTCAAATATCTTTTCCTTCATTATCTGTAGCGCAACATCAATTTTTGGGTGTTAACTTGCGAACTAAAATGTATGGGTGAAACTTGTGGGTAACTCTTCCCACTCAACAGTTCCTATTCCCAGCTCCACTAGTGTATGCCAATTCCTTGGTACCATCTCCAATGTGTGTATGAATCGATGAACCCATTCTTATCGCAGGTATCCTTGCCATGTTGTGCGACAATGCTCAATATGTTCAATAGGATTTGTTAATCTGGTATACTTATGACCAGTATAACTGATCTCTTCTCCAAATATAATCTCAAACAATATTCTACACAGTGGCCATTCAGAGATAGATTGTTTATGTGTACCCCACCATCTAGTGGGCATATATTTCAGCACAAAGTCCAAGGCATACAATTCCTGCAATTCTATAACTTTTTCTTCAAACTCCACCAAAAAAATATGCAATATTGGGTAATCCTTCATATGTAGGCAGTTCTCTTGCCTTGGCTCCTACTCTTCACATAGATCTTATAATTCTTGCACATATTTGCATGGATACTTCATGCAGTTGATTCTACCAAGTTTATAATGTGTCGCCTAAATCGTATTTGCAAGATCTTACACTCCACCAACTCAGCTTTCCATCAGTTGTTGGATTTATATAACCATCTCTTGAATACATGATGTTATACAGGTGATCCAGGTAGTTTCCTTGTCCTTCACTTTCACTAACTCGACATATCTCTGCCCTTCGAGTGGATCAATTAGCATGACCACCTTTTTTTCAGAATCTTCAAATGACAGTATTATTTTCTTAAAATTAATAGTGGTCTGATTATCTATTTCCCTATCAATTCCCAAAAGTGTAGGATAGGGATTTGTTTCATAGACAATGGAAATCACTTCAAAGTTTGCATATTTCCTCAGGCCTTCGACTTCTATAGGTACTTGAGTTATTCTACTAATGGGTAGAACATTCGACTGATTCGCAATACTTAGATAAATGGGAGACTGATCTAGTCATGGCTTATTCATGATTTCCCATGTCTGTATTGTCAATAAGTTGACATTCGATCCTAGAACTAATATGATATAGTCCATATCATAATCTCATATCTGTGCATTCATTCACAGTTCTCAGACAATTTTTAATCTCTTCCCGATATGGTTAACTCTCTTTTCAGGTTGGAGGTCTTCTGGATTTTCTTCTATGCGTGTTGTTAATTCTACGACAGCATCTCTATCATGAATTAGTGTTAAACACTTTTTGAAAAATTCTTTAATATTACTGACCTTTTTCATTGGTTTCTTCCGGAGTAATTGTTCAAATCTTTCGGGCATGGTATTTAGTTGTCAATATGTCAACAGTTGATTGGCAGCAACAAACTCTGGTTGCAC
The DNA here is from genome assembly GCA_001517045.1 of Pseudotsuga menziesii. Taxonomy (NCBI): domain Eukaryota; kingdom Viridiplantae; phylum Streptophyta; class Pinopsida; order Pinales; family Pinaceae; genus Pseudotsuga; species Pseudotsuga menziesii. The sequence goes on from LPNX010560049.1 coordinate 104,626, forward strand.
ATCCAAGAAGTCTTCCTTATCCTTTTGAACATCTAATGGGACTTTCTTTTATGCCGCGGGTCGCACCTGCGATTATCCATGTTGTGTATTCTGGTATGCTCCTGTCACAGCACCTCCTCTTGTAACAACAACAATGTTTGGTTCTCTTGGTTTATTAGAAATCATCTGAATGTTTTGGGTTGGGATTTCCCACGGTTCAAGCCTTCCATTTCGCAATCAATTGCATAGACAGTTCTATAGTGTGATCAAATGCTTTACAGTATGTACATGTTTTTGCAGGACTTTCGCAATCTCAGGAAAGCTGTCATGGTTTCTCACAGTTATAACATATGACTTGGCCACTTCCTTGACCAAAACCTCCTTCTCCTTGTTGTTGTACTTGACCTCGAAAATATCCACCCCCCTTTGCTGACGTTATATTTGTTGTGGTGGATACTAGTTCTAGTGATATTATGGTTGAGGATATTGTGGTTGTTGATATTACAATGGTGGATATTGAGTAGGATAATACTGAGGTTTCACTCGTTCATCTTACATTTGCTCATCATTTTTCATCAAGTAGGTATCCACCATCATTTCCTCCAACAGCTGAAGTGCTCTGCATTCTTTCTCATCGTGTCCTATTGATTTACAAAATTTATAGTACATACTAGCTAGTGTACTTACAATCTTCTGTAAATACAGACATTCTTTGGACTTATGGCCCCTAGTCTAACGTATCCTACACCAAGGAATCCCTTGGGTTTTTATCGGGTCCAGCGCTACTGCTGCGACGTAATTCATGAGCGTCAGACAATTGTCTTTATGATGTCCGTTTGTTCTACATCTTGTACACCATAGCTCTTCTTGAAATTCCTTGCATTTATTGATGTCCTAAAGTTGCAGCATAAGATTGGCCAGTTGCGACTGAATTTGCATCATTCCTGTGTTGGTTTCTCCAATCAGCGAGGATTCTAGCTTGATTGATATTTCGAGAGCTTCTGTCTACGACACAATCTTATGTTGCATCATTGGGATCTGTATGTGTGGAGACAAGGTGGAAATGAACCACTCCTTATGTTGTACATCTGACATCTGAAGCTCACTTTGGCCATTAATGTTTTGAATCTCTGGTCAAAGTCCCAAACAAGCTCTGTAGGTAGATGCTTGATTTCTTTGATCTCATTAATGCACTGTAACTCAAACTTTGGCTTCCTAAACTCATATATCATGCCCGCTTGAATATGGTCGAGTTTTTTCTAGGAAACTCTTACTAGCACTACAGAAAATTTCATGTAACAGTCTAGCGCATGACCTCGCAGAGTCATGATAATATGTGCTTTCTTTATGTTCTCATCCTGTATCTGTCGCACAGTCCATACGGCTTCACAAAGAAACCAATGTTGCTCTGGCTCTTCCAACCCATTTCCATTTAATATTGGCAACTTAATGTCGGTCCCAACCACTGTATTAACTATTGATATGGTTGGAACAAAATTTTGACTAGCATGGACTCCTTTGTCCACTATTTACAGCGTTAGTACTACTTATATTTACAAATACACTTGGAGAGAAGTCTTCCGATCTTACCTCTGGCGATGTGCGTGCTACTGTAGGCATGTCATACCCGCATTATATATCTGGAGCTTCAGTTGATTCTTCTGGTTCTTCTTCTCCTTTAGATATCGGCTGATATTCTTCTTCTTCATCACAAGACCCTTCGTCCAAGTACGTGCAAGCTTGTATTCTTCCTCTTCTCTGATCGTGCTGCAACTCTCTCTTTCTATCAGAGTTTTTCTTCGCTTTCCAGACCAAAATATTCTTCCACTTCTTAAACAACTAGACTCTAGTTCAGTTCCACTATCTATAGGGAACATATCAACTCAGTTTTCATCATTTTTCATAGAGTTCTACTGCAACATACCCATCTTTCTATTCACATATTCCACTTGTCACATTCGTAGGATTCCTTTTTCGCATACAATCATTTTTATCCATGTCTTTAAAGATGACAAAATTCTACTCCACCTCACTATATGAGGTTATTGTCTCAACAGCAAACTCAGTAATGTATCTCTCCAAAATGTTGTGTATCCAAAAATATACAGCCCTCGAGACAGGGTTGCTCACTCTTTTCAGTCACTCAATAAATTGAAGACTCCACTCCTTCAGTTCTCCTCCTTGGAAATTTATGTGTTGGGTTTCCAACTTAGACAACCACTCATGCAACATAATGGGAAAATCAGAAAAGAAAATCTTGTGGATATCCATATAGATGTACCGACCCAACCACTTTGTTGGGTTTGACTGAGATCCTTTGCTTTCTTCTCGATCGAATTCTAACGCTTTGAAATCCACCCAATCTTGGATCTCAGGTTTCGTTGGTTCCCACAACATATCCATCTCCAAAATTATTCGATCCTGGAAAAGGAACCATTTGTTGGCCTTTCTCCCTCCCCTTAGGACCCTGACCTAGGTTCAATACCTTATGCTTAGCACAACAAATCCCAAGATGTCATCCCGATAGAGCAAATACCAGTCAGCAACACCTGCGACACATGCATTCTCACTCCCTATATCTTTCTATGGGTAACTACCATATCCAAATTTTTGTAGTTGGGTGGGGGATTCCTGGTACCTTGGTCATTTATCAAAGCACTTAATCAATCCTGCCAGTGGATTACTTATGCTTATTATGAGCAACTAGACCACAACCCAACTTCTCTTGTGCAACTAATATAACAACAACCCTGGTGCAACACAAATGTATTTAACTTATAACAATGTGACTGATATACATACATTCATTCATAAGCAAATATATAAGAGTTCATTCAAATCAACATTTATACAGGTAACTCAAACACATTCACACATATACACAGAATCTAACGTGGAAACCCATCCAGGAAAAACCACAAAGGTGCTCTTCATCTGGCATGAGAAATATATGCATCATTTTCTGTGAACTAGGTTTCATACTCTGTTCTAAATATTCTTCGTTATCTACACAGATTCTTTCTTCCTCTCATGCTCTCTGATATGCTCTTATGATCTCTCCCTACTTGACTCTTCTAATTATCCACACACATCATGGATTGACTCAACTTCTACACTTTTGTGCACTCGGCTGCAGATTCTTCAACTCAAAAGCACTTAGCAAACACTAACAGATAACAAAAACATAACAACTTGTTAGGATTATATAATCCTCCCTTGTCCATATATAGTCTATTAGATCATCTTGCCTAACTTAGGAGTCATTTACTTGAGTTTGGTGCCACCATGATATTGGTGCCACCGGTTCCATTGGTGACATTGGTGCCACCGGTCCCATTGGTGCCACCGGTACCAACCACTAGAGTGTGGGGAACACATATAGAGGTTAACTGCCACTTACTGCATGTTCATGCATGAGTTAATGTGCCTTTGAGACCAATCCCTACATTTTAGGAGCCCACTCTGAGTGCCACCAGAATCCTCCATCTATTGGTTGTGGTAGGTACGCAATTATGTTGATTCAACCTCCAGTTACATTCAGTTAGATCACTCTTAGTTATTCTAGTGCCAGTTTTGCATGGCTACATGGGGAAGTGGCACATTTTTCCACTTACCTCATCAATTTATCTGGTTTAACTCCTTCTCCTTCTCCTTCTTCAAGGAGATTTATCTGGAGTGGCTCCTTCTCATGTTGCTCCAAAAGTTTATGAGATCTATGATATCTCATCTTCTCGTATAGTTGATCTAGAAGAAGACATTCGAATGTTTGTTATTGAAGAAAAACTCTCCTTCCATTCTATGCAAACATTCTCCAGTGATTCTTCTATTTTAAATTTTGTGCAAATTTTGCCAGTGAGGAATTCGATTTCTCTATCTCTAATGTTGTTGCTGGGGTGCAGAAGGTAATACTTTGGTTATTTTGCAAGAAATATCATATTTTAGGAGTGACCTGTTCACTCTCATTGATCTAGAGCTTCCAGCAAATTCCTACATGAGTGCATGCACCAATACTCAAAGTTTTGTTGAAGAAGGAGAAAATTGTGCTTCTACCATCATAGTGGGGCACTTAGCTTTGTTCCACACTCTTGGATCTAATATGACCTTATTTGGATCTGATATGACCTTACTTGGTTCAGGTTTTTAGTTTCAAGAGCCTCCAGTAGTGTGTGTAGTTGTTCTCATCAATTTTGGTGTCAAAAATCAAGTACCTCAAGTCTCTTTCAAAATTGTTGCTGGGGATTTGATGTCAGTTTTCTCTCATGACGTTGTTGATATTATATTTTGTGAATCGTTGGTTATTTTTTAAGCTATATCAAATTATGTAGCTCAGGCATTCACTGTCCATAGTCTCAGGGCTTCTCTACCTTCCCACTTGATCACATGCTCATCTCCTCACAGAACTAGTAAAGATGGAGACATTCTGCATTCGCCTGGACACTTGCTCCTAACACTTGAAGCTGATTTTACCTCACATGGTTTGATGTTAAAGGCTGCAATATATCTTTTTTGGGGGTTTTCCTCACATGGTTTGAATTCTCAAGCACTTTTTCTCTCTCATTAGTTGATCTTAGTTGCTCTACATGGGTCCAGTTTTCATCTTGCAGTTGTATATGTTCTTGATTCAGTTGAGCGTATTCTTCTTCTTCCAAAAAGGAAAATTCCTCCAGACATAATCATTTAGTTTGGACAGGTTCACATGCACAGTATCAGGATTTTGTTGCACAGAAGAACCAATATACGGCATTTGCTTCTGCATAGTGATGCAAATTGCAGAAAAAAATTTACAAGTTATTACCCAAAGAGGAAAATTTTCCCTTAAGTATGGTTTGTTTTCCTGATTCACTGCTTATTTTGAGGGGGATATTTTCCATGAGTTTTTACCCATTTTCCTTAGTTTATTAAGCAGCCTTTATTTCTTTTATATTGTATGGGTGACGTTTGGCCTAGTTGTCAAGGCCCATGGTTGTTCAAGTTAGGATTATATAATCCTCCCTTGTCCATATATAGTCTATTAGATCATCTTTCCAAAATTAGGATTCATTTACTTGAGTTTGGTGCCATCGGTGCCATTGGTGCCATTGGTGCCACCAGTACTAACCACTAGAGTGTAGGGAACACATATAGAGGTTAACTGCCACTTATTGCATGTTCATGCATGAGTTAATGTACCTCTGAGACCAATCCCTACATTTTAGGAGCCCACTCTGAGTGCCACCAGTAGCCTCCATCAGTTGGTTGTGGTAGGTAGGTAGTTATGATGATTCAACCTCCAGTTACATTCAGTTAGATCACTCTTAGTTAGTCTAGCGTCAATTTTGCATGGCTACATGGGGAAGTGGTGCCTTTTTCCACCTACCTCATCAATTTAACTAGATTAACTAGTTTAACTGATTGTCTGACTAATTTAGACATCAACAGTTAGACTAATGGCTCCCATATAGTGATTTAGACATTCCTAGTTAGCCAGTAAGTCATGATTAGTTGGTAGATTCAAATTTGTCCCATATTATTCAAATCCTACATATTGTAACACTGGCGTATACTACTAGATTAATAAAGATTAATGTTGTAATTTTCTTACCAGTTTTATCTGAAATTTTTCTTGTTCAGTGAACATTGTTCTTACTATTCCACTGCTAAATTCAACCTTTCAATTACACTCATTGCATGTAGATCAATGGTTCAATAATTCAAACACAACTAACAATCTAAAAGTGGAGAAGTTAACAGCAGAGAAGCTAACTCGCATACATCTTGGGTCCCTTCTTTTATAGACTTGGTTACATACTCGTTACACATTCTTTACCTATCGCTTTCTCAGTTGACTTCCTATACTTAGCCCATGCATTGTCTTTCTTGTTCTAGTAACACCTGACAGTAGGCATTAACAACCTCACTTACAAATATACCTTCATATGTGTGGCTTATGTCGGCTCTAGCCGAACTCATACCCACAATATGTATGGCCTGTCACTTTCTAACCGTTAATCCCTTCTGTCATTTTCCAGTCGGTATACCACTTGCACGCCTTCTAGTACTGTTATTTCGACGCATATTTCCTGTTCGCATTCCTTCCTTCTGTCACGACTTCCTCTTCTATCGCGCATATTATTTCCTACCATTTCCTTTATCGCAACTCATTTCTCTTCTTTTCTATCTCTTCTCCATACTTAGGCATAATTCTAAGGGAATCCAGCTTTCCTTTCCCTATGCCTAATACGCAGTGTCTGAGAAGTGGCATGCATATTATAGTCAAGCCAAGTGATGGTTGGAACTTTGCTCAATTCAAGGTTCAAAATAATATTTCCATAGGGTAAACTCTGGTTTGAAAGGTGTTATGCAGTAGTTGGTATACTACTGAAATGAAAGATCTTGGTCAAAATTTCAGTACCATGTGAAGAACGTGCAGCAGAAGACTTAATTTGCTCAGGACGAGCAATAGGTGAGTGTTGGAGCCATGCTGGAGCATTTTTTTGGACCTATATAGGGAGTCATGCACTAGAAATGGACTATTGGACAACTCATGAATTGGACCAAAACGCATAAGAACCAAAAGTTTGTTAGAAGTACTTAGACATTTATGTCCACTTTGTAATGGGCTCAACCCATTTCGAAAAGTACAAATATGTAACGGGTTTATGGGTTAGAGAGAGTTTGTAGTTGATGAATATATGTTCTAGTAGTCAATCAAGAATTCAATATTCTACCGTGTAATGTTGGGTAGTTTCAAGTATTTAACAGAGATCTCATGCATGTTGTGCAGGTTTTGTAAGACTATTCTAGAAGGTGATAATGAAATAAACCTCTTATAAGTATATTGAATATGTGTTGAATGTTATGGTTGCTATGCACATGGATGCTTTATTTATGTTGTTGTTTTGAATAAATGAATTATGTGTTTTTTGAGTATATGAATGAATGCATAGCGCAGTAACATGAATGATCATATCCCTTCAGCACTACAAAAGATTGGTTCCTACAACCCCCCTTGATTCCTTGCATGAGACTTCATATGCTTACAAGTGATGCTGAAAGGGTCGATGTCGTGGGTTTTTTTTGTGAGTTTAAATTGAAACCTGGGTCTTCCCATTGTGCTCCAGCACTTTACATTAAAATGTAGAAAATTCCAACACCATTAACTTGTCTCACATAATAGTTATTACAATAAAATGTATTATCATATCAAAATTGGTACTAGTTCATCTAGCTAGTCCATCTAGTTAAATATATAAAAAATTCTAACCTACGAAGAAATAAACTACTATTCTACTCAAAGAGTGTGCCATGCACTAAACTAAATGCTCATGTGCAATAGGTGGTCATGCACAATTTCGTGAAAGGTGGAAGTTGTTGGCCGACACATGATCTTTGGGGACTAGGCCTCCATCTGGTGTGAGAGTTATGGATCGTCGAACACCGATGTATTTCTATTCCAGGGAAACTACTACTAACTGAAACTAAGTTGAATTATGCTTGAGATTAAGTGTACTGGAAAAAACTAGAACTCTTCGATCAAGATCTCGACTTGTCAAAATTGGAAGTAGGAGTGAGCTATTGCGACTAGAACTTGGTTGATCTAGTTTACCTGAATTTTACAAGGCATACGATCTAAATTCGGATGTATAAGTCATAAAATCATTAAATGGAGAGGAAAATTTCTCCCATTCATCATGAAAACATTAAATGGAGAGGCCACCCTCTCCCATCCATGTTTTTGGAATCTTCTGTATAGCCCACAATTTAGAATACAACCATCTATGGTATTTTGTAGCCCATGGTTTTGTTCCACGGTATGGTTTCAAGGCACATTGAAATAATATTATATAAATTATTTTTATGACAAATGGCATTAGCAACAATATACGCTCTTGTAAATGTACATCAAACTTCACTAGTGAAGAGCATGAAATTCATGTCTCCACTGATAATTAGATTGTTCTCCTTTAGGACTACGGATTCAAAAACCTAATCCAATAAATATTTCTTTTGTTAATAAGTCCCATAGATATTGACTAAAGATATAGGTGATAGTGTAACGCACCCCAATGCTACACAACCACACGAATAAGCATCAGTGCCTAAAAACACTCGCAGGGCACTGAATGAGCTCCAAATTTTATTAAAGAAAAAAAAAATCAAGGTAAACCATTCACCATGAGCCATAATATACTCAAAGACTGTGGAAGCATAGAATTAAAATAGCTTAAAGAGCCTAATCACATCTTAATAACAGATTAAAATTCATTCATCAAACAATTAACAGAGTTAATTAACATGGTTGGTGGATTAATCTTCCTTTCCGATCTAAACTATCAAACCTGACTTCTCCATGTCGATTCTAAATTTTTCGACATCAGAAGTCAGGAATCGACACAAAAAAAGCATAAAAACAATAATCCCTCATGACTTTTGACTTTTAACGTCAGTAGTTAGAAATCAGCATGCCAAAACAAGTAATACAAACACCCTCCCACTTGCTACTTCCGACACCAGCAACGGGAGTCAGCATGCCCAAATGAAAAATACACAAGCCACTCCCAATTTATGAATCCCAATGGTAACATCGAACATCCAGAGTCAGCACCATCAAACGAGAATAACACAAATCACTTCCGACTTTCGATTCCCAATGTCGACATGTCGAAATTTAGAAGTTGGAACCATCATATAAAACTTACTAAGATCACTCTCGACTTTTGATTCTCAATGTTGGCACATCAAAAGTTAGAACTAACTCATTCGCATAGTAATCAACAGTCATGACTGCTCATCGACACGATAATCAATAGTCACAATTACTCTGATTTTACACAAAACACTTAACCAATTTCATCAAATGACTAAGGCATAAAAAATACTTTAACCTGACATGAGTTTTTGCCATGATCTAACACTGAAACCTTACTTGCAAGCATGTTTCAAGATACCTCAATTGACATGAAAACACAAATAAAACAGGAAGAAACTCCAAGGCAAACTCGTCACAGGTTTAACAACCAAAACCAAGATTTCAACAAACCAACTCTATAGGCTTTATAGTCTTTCGACCAATAAACCAACCTCAAACAAAAAAGGGATTCAATCATAAGTCTGATATCAAATAAAGGGAAAACACAACACACTTCATAGTCTTATATCTCCTTTTCATTAAATCTAAAAATCAAAGTTATAATACATGCAATATCCTTCTTCATGCAAATTATATAAATAACCCACGAAAAATATGAACTTGTCTTTATTTTACAAAGGCAACTAATTGTTCCACTTCAATTCAAACCTATATGAATTAATCATACCAAAACACATTAATACTTTTGTAACTTTTCCCCCAATTTAGTTAAACAAAGAAGAAATTAAAAAGTAGAATAAGCTATATCCTTCAATGGTTATACAAACCCTCATGAAGACTAAACACTTGTTGAAATTAAGGTTATCCTTGATCCCCCAACCACCATTCGATTTGGGCTTGGTTATGGACTTTCAATTGGTCCAATAGATGTCATGGGTATCATTTCCTAGCCATAGGAAGAAATTGCAAATTCTTCTGATTTTGACCCACACTCCCTTTGGGTTGTTGGTGAGGAAGCACTAGTACATTGGGATGGCCTTAAGCATAGATTTGTTGATGTATTTGTAACTTTGAAAGATATTCTGATGTATATTATCATTGTATTTTATTGTACCCCCATTGGGGATGTGTGTTACCCCTTTACGGGATGTCTAAATTGTGTCTAGACCTTGAGGTACAACCTCCATTGTAAGTCGAGGAAATAGTCCCTAGTGTAACATCATGTAATATGTACTTGTAGTCTCCCTAGGAGAAGTGGGGCCCATGTGAGATGACATGTAGGCTCAGGTCTTATATTTGATCAGAGACTTAAAAGGGTATAAATAGGGAGGCGCTCTCCCTCATTTATATACACCTAACACACTCTCAAGTGCTCATGAGAGAGAGAGATAACCAGAGGAGGAGAGGTAGATAGTTGTTGAATACTTCTTATAATTGCTTTTGATCATCTTATTATTCTGAAGAAGTTTTGGGGGTTTTCTCCTTTATGGTTTCTGTTATAGCTGATTTTACCACACATGGTCGATCACATATTTATGGCCTTCCCTGTCCCTCTATGGACCCCATGGACCCCATGGACTTGTATTATCCTTTGATGTCCCAAGTTCATCCCTAAAAAACCCTTATTTATTGTTGTACGCAACTTTTAAACCTATACTCGCCTGTACATGTGATTCTTAGCCTCAAAGCCGCGTACATCGGGATGTGTGCATAAGTCCAGACATTTTTGGAATTTTCCTCATATGAGTATGAATAACTTGACTCTTGGCCTTCCAAATGCCTTGAGAACGCTTGGATTCAACCCTCCATTACCCTTTTGGAGTGCTATATAAGGAACCCCTTGGATACATTGAAGGAAGAGGAATTGAAGAGCAAAGAAACTATAGTCCATTGTTGCCTCAGTTTGCTTGTACTTGAGTTTGCATCCCTTTGTCCCTTTGGAGCACTTTTTGTTCTTCCCAATCTTTCCTTTGTCTTGTGAGCTTGATATCGAGAGATGGAGGTGAGGTGATGGAGGCCCAGGTGGAGGACTCGGTTTCTCCGGTTCGTAGACGTGCCGACAGAGGTTGTCACTCTTGTAATCTTTGATTTTATTAATAGAAATATCTTTTCCTATCCAATGATGTGCATTTGAATATAAATATTGTATCCATGGATGTATTCCATTGCTTATACATTTTTGAATATATATGCTAGAGTAGGTCTAACACATTATTATAGAGCATGCTTGTCTTATTTGTTGTTGTTGAGAGTAAATTGCTAATGCGAGCGTGAATTGGAAAATATCAACGGGGATCTACTTCCACTGTCTGGAAAATGGTATGATTCGGTATCCCTTGCTATTAGATATTTGGTTTCTCTTGCATATCAGGAAAGATTTATTTCTAGTGTCAAGTTGTCTATTGTAGTAGCCCCAAAGCCATAGGAATTTTCTCTTCGTAACAAAATTCAACGAATAATATGTGCACAAACCAATAAAAGTACCGAGAATGGATGACATGCAAAGTCAAGATAACTGAGGAATGGTCGACTCAGGCTTCAACTTCCTTTGAACAAGAGCATAAAGTAAAATGGTGACTGAAGGTAGGTTGCATGGACTTGATGTGCAAACTAGGACATCTCTGTGACATAGGAAGCATCAACAGAGGCTCCATAGGGATTGGAAGCTTAACCAATTAGTGGAGATAAAATCAGAGTAACGAGTACAACTCCTAAAGTCAAACTAATAACCCAACCAATGGATGTGATATAGAGTGCTCTGTACGAAGGCGACACGACTCGACTGCTGCCAAAGATAACATATTTTCCTCTTTGGTTTTTTTTTTTTTTNAAAAAGAATAAAAGTTCTTTATAGTAAAAATATAGGAGGAGACGAGTGTCAAGGGACAAGCAAACTAGTTCCAAGTAGTGGAACATGCCTATGCTCAATGCAAGCATATATGTGCAAGATAATGACACTCGGGGGAAATTCTCCTCCCATTAAAAAGGATGATCAAGTTGCAAAAGATATGTAAAATAGCTCTGCTTGGCTAGACATGAGACAAGTTCGGGCTATATGGTTGATAACTCAAAGTCAAGGAGCCGGCATAAAGCTCAATAAGGCAAGAAAAACTCATGAAAATTCAATGACAACTTGATATATACAAGGGAGTCTCGAGGGAAATGGCCAGCATAAAGTTCAAGAGTATGAAGCTCTTGCTCAAGGACATGGCGGGACTAAAAAAGGGACTCCCACAACCTAAAGGAGAAATGTCGGCATGGGTACCAAATGCAATATAGGATCTAACTAGGGCACCCATGTATAGAAAAGCTCTACTATTCACATAATGCCACTTCTAACAGTAGCATGAAGGCTCTGTGACATCATGGAATGGGTTCATACCTAAGGATAAGATGAAACGGTCATAAGGTCATGCAAAATGCAAGCGGATGTGAAATCCTAACCTATATGCCAGTTTAGACATAATACATGTAATAGATACAAACGAGACAAAGTCCTCGGTGAGAGTGTACAAAAACCGAACCTTACATGACAACAATATTAGTCCAAAACAATTGGAACAGTCAGTAAAGAGTCCAAACTATAGGATATGGGGAGGATTGATCATGACAACAACATTCAAAGGAAACAGTGCAGTGGACGATGGGACATAAGGAGGAATGTAAGGTGAAGACCCAACGTTCACGTATCCACTACCACCCTCGTGAGGGTGACCACTAGTGTAAAGACCGAGCGAAGGGAATAAAAATCATCCACAAATGGAGTAGAGGACGGAATATGACCATTCCCAAATCCATGAGCATGGTAAGGGGCTGTAATGCCTCCAAGTCCAACACTAGCGTCTGTACTAGGACCAAGGATGGATGATAGGATACCAAGCATGCCGAAAATAAAAGGATCTGAACTCAATAGAGCATAAATATACTCAAGTAACTGCGATCCCAAAGGCCAACTAGCGCATAAAGAGCACAGTCCTAAGAAAATATATAGCCAAGATGCAAGCAAGCCAATGGGAGGATAAGTGAGATCCCGAATGAAGTAGGTATCTCTTGCGTAGGAGAGGATCTAGACTCCCATACACTATAAGCAGAGGTATGTAACCAATTATAGTGGCCCTCAGCTTCAACGCATATAGCGATTGTCCTGTCCGACCCCTACCTGGCCAGAACACCTACAGAATAACCTCTGCAAGTACCCCCTGTGATACCTATGCAAGGAAACTAAGGTCACCTCAAAATAAACAATGCTCAGGTAGACAGTTGCAGGCGGGGTCGACCGTATGGGCAGGGTAGCAAAGCCCAAAACTCTCGAAATAGCCCCCAAATATGAATACGATATTGGAAATATCTTCGATGCTCACAAAAGTGACCAAGGACTATCCCAATCACAATTGCTCATGCTGCATCGTGCTTAACTCCCGTGTAAGAGGAGCATCCTGAGAAACACTAATTATACCAAGGATTTCACACTCTCACCTGGATAGACACCTACTTGTTATGTTTAGTGGTCTTGGAGAATTAACTCACAATGAACTATTCCAAGACCCTAAAACCTAATCTTGTTGGTGAACCCTATAAAATAAAAATGTGTAGTTCATTTTAATTAAGCATTGATTTTAATTGCTTGTGATTACTCAAAGGGAAATGGTCATGCAAATAATGAAGATAGGACTCAGCAGTGAAGTAAATATGCACACCTAACAAGCAATGCCAAGTGCAATTGTGTAGAATGAAAAATAGGGTATGCCACTACATGAGATGCATAAATATATATTCCTTCAATGTCAATGCAATCCTTCCTATATGAAAGCCTAAATATAACTCTCATCCAAACAATCTAATGCAAGTACCTCCTTAAAGCCATATGTAAAAAATGAAACTACTTTGTATTTTTCAATATAAAAGAATGAAAAATGCAATAAAAGTCATTTAACACTCTCAATCTCTGCAGCAAGTATGAAACACAAGCCCAGCAAGACACCGAGACAAAAAGATTAATACACTAATGGAAAAACAAAAAAGGAGATAAATGACTAGAACTACTTTCAAAGAAAAATCAATGAAAAAGCGGTCTTTGGTCACGAAAGAAGCAGTCAACAGACGACATCAGAACCCAGGAAGACCCAACCACACTCACAACCCACCCAACAACTTCCCACATCAAACTCAACCAAAAAAGGGAGGATGTACACGACTGTTTAAAGAACAACTGCGTATGTACGTGACTTTTGGCCAAAAAGCTGCATGTACACGCGGATTTTGGCCAAAAACTTGCATGTATATGTGACTTTTGGCCAAAAACCTACATATACAGAGAAGACAGTGGTAAAAAGCAGGCCAAGGGTCAAACCAATATAGGGGAGTGTCAATGGATGAACATACTACTAAATGTGACACAAAAACAAGGAGAAACGGAGAGCAAGTCAATAAGATCAAGCACATTGTGCCCCCAACCCCAAACAAAAACAAGGAACTTCCCCAGCGGAGTCGCCAACTCTGTTACAGAGAGAAACTTCCTATGGCTTGGGGGGTACCACAACAGACAGCTTGATACCAGAAATCAATCTTTCCCAATATGTAAGAGAAAGCAAACATATAACACTAAGGGATACCGAATCATACCATTTTCTAGACGGTTGAAGGAGATCCCCATTAAGCTTTTCCAATTCACGCTCGCATTAGAAATTTACTCTCAACAACAGCAAACAAGACAAGAATGCTCTATAATAATGTGTTAGACCTACTCTCGCATATATATTCAACAATGTATAAGCAATGAAATACATCCATGGATACAATATTTATATTCAAATGCACATCATTGGACAGGAAAAGATATTTCTATTAATAAAATCATAGATTACAAGAGTGACAACCTCTGTCGGCACGTCTACGAAATGGTGAAATTGAGTCCTCCACCTGGGCCTCCACCACCTTAATCCTCCATCTCTCTATAGCAATTTCACAAGACAAAGGAAAGCTTGGGAAGAACACAAAGTGCTCCAGAGGGACAAAGGGATGCAAACTCAAGTACAAGCAAACTGAGGCAACAATGGCCTATAGTTTCTTTGCTCTTCAATTCCTCTTCCTTCAATGTATCCAAGGGATTCCTTATATAACACTCCAAAAGGGTAATGGAGGGTCGAATCCGAGCATTCTCAAGGCATTTGGAAGGCCAAGACTCAAGTTATTCAGACTCATATGAGGAAAATTCCAAAAATGTTTGGACTTATGCACACATCCCGATGTGCATGGGTTTGAGGCTAAAAGTCACGTGTACACGCGAGTATAGGTTTAAAAGTCACGTACAGCAATAAATAGGGGTTTTTTAGGGATGAACTTGGGACATCAAAGGATAATACAAGTCCATGCGGTCCATAGAGTCTGCAGAGGGACAAGGAAGGCCATAAATATGTGATCAACCATGTGTGGTAAAATCAACTATAATAGTTTCCTTAGTGAAAATCTTTGTGTCTTGTGTATCTTTTATATATTATGCATTTTTATGTACTTGTTATTCTTTTAGATAATGATCCTAGATAATCTAATTGGATCTTAAGAAAAACTAATATGGTATCAGAGCCTTTCTAAAAGAAGGCATTGTGCAGCTGCGGGGACTACCGATTCCTAGTTGAAGGTGTTCTCTCCACATATCACCAAGAAAAGAGGGATAGGATAACTCACCTCCATAGGATGCATATTTTGGTGGAGACAGTTTTTGAATAGGAAAAGTTTCATTTTTTGCCCAGTCATTAGTGTCGGGAGGAACTAGGGCATCAAGTATTGGAGGCTTCCCACCTCAGTTTTCAGAAAGTGACCTAGATGAGAAACTCTCCTCAAGGAGGCACATCTTTCTATCCAAACAGAATTCCCAAACTCCAAGTTTGGAAAATTAGGTTTTCTCTAACAAACCCTAGGTCAGCCTGCTCTAGAACCTAGTTAGACACCTCAAATCGGTTAGATCCAAATCTTTACTATTTCCATTTGAAGTTCTCATTTTGAAAATATGACTCGCCATACTCAGCTTGAGGCAAAGCTTGGAGGGGTTGATAACTTCTGGGCATGGAAGTACAGCATCTCCCTAATCCTTGAAGAAAATGACTTGGATCAGTTTGTCTCTGGAGATGTTCCAGAACCAGAGGGAGATGAGGAAACGTCTCCTCATAAGAGAAGCATGGCTAAGGATAAGAGAATCATTGCAGATTCTATCAAGGATCACCTCATCCCCATCTGTCTACATTCAAGACACCGAAGGAAGTATATGATTCTTTGACAAAGATGTTCGAAGGAAAGAACATCAATCGGAAGATGACTTTGAGGAACCAGTTGAAGAATGTGAAGGTACAGAACTTTGAGACTATACATACTTACTTCACAAGGGTTGCTCAAATCAAAGAACAACTTGAATCAGTTGAAGAGAATGTCGAAGAAGGAGAAATTATAATGCACACCTTGAATGGTCTCCCTAGATCATGGGACTCATTCATTCAATGGATTTGTGCAAGAAGGAAGTTGATCTATTTTAGCAAACTTCGAGAAGAATGTGGACAAAGAAGAAGCTATACTTGTGACAAGAGAAGAAAAGATGGGAGTAGCTGACGATCAAGCTCTCATAGTTTACACCAGAAAGAACTTCAAGAAGAAGGAGAAGAAGGAGAACTTTCATCACAACAAGAAGAAAGACAAGAAACCAAAGAATACCAAAAGAGGTCTTTCAAATGTTCAATGTTATACTTATGATGAAAAGGGACATTTGGCAAGAGATTGTCCCATATAGAAAAAGAGACACCATGCTCATATTGTCGAAGATGATGAACCAACAAACAAAATATTCAAACGAGAGAAGGATGATTTGGAAGAAGAGTATGTGCTAAATGAAGCACTTATAGAACAGTGATTGGAATCATTAATATGTCTAAACATGAGTCACCTAACAAGGTGAAACTTGGGGATGATTATCAATACCCCATAAAAGGGAGTGGCGAAGCTTCATACAATATTGACTCTGGGAAGTCCTTAAAGATGAAGGATGTGCTATATGTTCCAGGATTGAAGAAGAATCATCTCTCCATATCTGCATTAGATGCAACAGGAATTAGGGTTGCATTTGTCGATGGCCAAGTTCTGAAGTGGCCCATACGAAAGACAATAGAGGATGCAAGAGTGATTGGAGAAGAAGACAAAGGCTTGTACAAGTTGAAGGGATAGCTTGAACAAGCATTGGTTCATAAGTCAATTGAACCAAATGGACTGTGGCACTGAAGGCTTGCACATGTGCACTACATAGCACTACCAATGGCAAGAAAATCAATTTCAGGATTTCCAGAGATCCAAGCAAAGCATTAGGGCATTTGCAAAGGATGTGCAAAAGCAAAGAATGCAAATAAGACATTTCCTAGCAGTGAGAGCAAGGCTAAATGAATATTGGAGATAGTACACTTGTATGTATGTGAGCCCATGTCTTCTAGCTTATTAAGCAGGCATGTGTACTATGTTTCCTTTATAGATGATTTCTCATGTAAGACTTAGATATATTTCTTGAGAGAGAAAACTGAAGTTTTCAGTAAGTTCAAGGAATATAAAGCCTTGGTAGAGAACCAGACATATAGGAAGATCAAGATTCTATGGTCAGATAATAGCGGTGAGTTCACTTCAGAAGAATTCAAGGAACTTTGCAAAGAATATTGGATTAAGAGGGATTTGAGCACTCCATACAATCCTCGGTAGAATGGGGTTGCGAATTGAAAGAACCAAACCATAATGGGAGCAGCGAAAGCAATGTTTCTTGACTAGGATCTTCCTATGCACCTTTGGGCAGAGGAAGTAAGAAAAATTGTGTATGTACAGAACCATACTCCTCATAGAGTACTTGACAACAAGACTCCTAAAGAGGCTTTCTCAAGAGTGAAACTTGAAGTCAGCCATCTCAGAATATTTGGTTTCCCGATGTACATACATGTCCCAAAGTAGAAAAGGACCAAGCTCAATCCTTTTGGGAGGAAGGGTGTATTCGTAGGATACAGTGATACATCAAAGGCATACGGAATATACTTCACATGATTCAAGAATATCGACATCAGTAGAGATGTAACCCTTGATGAAGACTCAACATACTTCATATTCGGGAGGACTCCTATCCAAGAAGTAAAGGAACCTAAAGAGACGAGAATCTGAGACATGGAAATTGGAGAAGCGACTCCAGAAGACCCTGAATATCATAACATGACAGAACCACAAGAGTTGATAGAGACGTTCCTTGAGAAGGACTCCCATAAGAGGAAATCAGCATGGGAATGGGAGTTATTCCAAGAAGTTGAAAGGTATGGCGCTTGAGAAGGAATACATAGAGAGAGAAAGAGGGAAAAGTTGTACAATAGCTATGTGGCCCTGTTGTGTGACATTATTGATAAAGAACCTTCCACCTATGAAGAGGCTATAGAAAAGAAAGAACAGAAGGATGCAATTATCAAGGACTGTAAGTCGATCAAGAAGAATGATGTATCAAATCTTGTTCCAAGGCCGAAGAAGAAGTCTTTCATGACTTCAAAGTGGATCTACAAGATCAAGCATGTTGCAGATGGAAGCATCAAGAAACACAAGGCAAGATTCATAGCATGAGGCTTCTCATAGAAAGAAGGCATAGACTATGTAGACACTTGCACCCGTGGTGAGGTACACTTCCATAAGGACCATACTTTCTTTGGTAGCAGTTATGAAATGGAAAGTACACCAGATGGATGTCAGGACAGCTTTCTTGAATGGTGTATTCGAAGAAGAAGTGTACGTGGAACAGCCACTAGGATCTGAGACACATGATAGGAAGACCCATGTGTGCAAATTGAAGAAGGCCTTGTATGGCTTGAAACAAGCACCAAGGACATGGTACAGCAACATGGATAGCTTCCCGATGAGCTTGGGATTTACCAAGAGTAAAGTATATTCCAACCTCTACTTCAAGGTGGAAGACGGAAGACCAATGATACTCCTGCTATATGTCACTGACTTATTTCTAACAAGAAATGAGGAACTCATTACAAGTGCAAGGAGGAGACTTGCTACAGACTTCGATATGAAAGACCTAGGTATGATGCACTACTTCTTAGGCATGGAGGTGTGGCAGAGTGAAGATGGAATCTTCCTTGGGCAAGGGAAGTATGCAATGGAGATTCTGAAGAGATTCAAAATGTTGGACTGCAAGGCTATGGCCACACCTATGGCATCCAACTTGAAGCTTCTAAGTGATGCTTCATCCGAGAAGGTCGATGCCATGATTTATCATCAGATGATTGGTTCATTGATGTATCTGATGAATATGAGACCAGACATATGCTTTGCAGTGAACACCTTGAGCCATTTCTTAACGAATCTGAGATAGGTTCACCTGATAGCGGTTTAGCATGTTCTCAGGTACCTAAAAGGTACAGTGGATTATGGGTTCAAATATGATGTGAATCGAAAGATCGACCTACATGGTTATAATGATTTAGACTGGGTAGCTAGCGCCACTGACAGGAAAAGCACCTCAGGTTGTTGCTTCCATTTGGGATCTGGCATGACCTCCTAGTTCAGTAGGAAGCAATCATGTGTGGTGTTGAGTACAGCCGAGGCAGAGTATTTTTTCACTTGCTCAACTAGTTGCGAGGTAGTGTGGCTATGAAAGCTACTGTCTAACTTATTTGATCTCCACTTAGATATGACTTACATCTTCTATGACAATCATAGTTATGTGAAGCTGACGGAAAACCCAGTGTTCCATGACAAGTCGAAGCACATCGATATCAAGTTCCACTATATTAGGGATATGGTGTAGAGAGGAGCAATGAAGCTCCAGTACATGGTGATAGAGGAGCAGATAGCCTGTGTGTTTACCAAGCCTCTTGCGAGAGTGAAGTTTGAGTACTTCAAAGAAATACTTGGTGTGATCCAAATTGAGATCCTTTGAAAGAGGGAGTGATGTGTTCTAGCATAGCTAGAAAGATAGGTTGTCTGAGCGTAACATCCTGGTGAAGCCTCATAGGTTGCTCAAACGCAATCAGTCCTCTATTTTATCCTTGGATGTAACATCCTAGTGAAGCTCGTAGGTTATCCTTGGATGTAATCAGTCCTGATACAAAGCATATTATCTCACATGGGAAATGAGACTGGTTATCCAAATGTAAATACTGAGCCTTGGAGTGGTACGCAGGTTATTCAGATGCAATATGTGTCATGGGTTTTCTGAGTGTAAATAATGAGCCCTGGCATGGTACACAAGTTACTCAGATGTAATATGTCTCGAAGGTTATCTTAACGAAAAATATCCTGGACATAGGTTGTTCAGATGTAATTCCTTGAGGTTGACCAAAAGAATGTAAAAAGGTCCTGGTGTAGCAGGTTGTTGGGTCATAATTAGTCCTACCATATATATGATATATATGAAGTTCCCATGTTGAGTTGATAAGGTCATGAAGCACAAGAGGTACACCTAGGAAATTCTTTAATAGAATGTGGGTCGACCGTAGATGCTTTGGTTGTTTGTTGTTTTGTCTTGTGCAAGACAAAAGAGATGACCTAGATACGATGAAGGTAGAAGATGTAAGATACTTCCCTAGAAATGTGAATAAGATCCTGGACAGATTCTATGTGAATGCTTGCTCGAGATGTGATGTGTTAGGATTATTAATCCTCCCTTGTCAAATTTGGTCATATGTCTAAATCGGGAGTCGTGTCTAAATCGGGAGTCCATCCAGTCTATTTATAGTCATTAACACCATTAGGTCCACTTGGCCTAATTGGGGCACATGTTTCAGTTACTAAAGTGTGGGGAACACTAATTGAGGCTCACTGCCACTGATTGCACTTGATTGCATCAATTTAGGAGCCTCCTAGACCAATCCCTAAAATTTAGGAGCCACTAGGAGTGCCAAAACCAACCAAGGTCAGTTCAATTCAGTTGATGACTGGTTAAGTTGAGTTAGGAGTCAGTTACATTTAGTTCTAGTCCTCTACATTCAATTAGCACTAGGTTTGCATGGCTGCACTAAGGAGGGGCGCATTTCTCACCTACCACAGTCAGTTAGCCTTAGTCAAACCTGAATGTAACACTTGAGTTGTGTTTTAGAACTCTGATGAACTCCGGTTATGGTTTAGACAAGGTCAGTTCACTATTGAGTCCTCCAACAGTGATTTAGACAAGGTCTTAGTTACCTACAGCCAAGTAGAGTCTAATCATCTCAAATTTCCTCATGTGGATTCGAATTTCATGTGTCTATTTAAGCCATTGTACTTCATTGTAATTATTATCTAATTACTCTTTGATTAATGAAAAGCATTCACAGCTGCAAGCCATTTTTGCATTGTTTCATTCTTCAATGAGTAAATTGTGTGATCTATCATGTGAGTTGTGTGTTTGTCCACAGATCTATGTGCTCAATTTAATATGGTATCAGAGCCTCGATGGACAAGGCACTTCTCCTCCTCATATCTCCTACTGGATCATTTTTTAGCAAAATTGCTCCTTCCAGCTCTGCACCAGAAGCAGAAGGTTTACCACTTAATACCCCAAGTAAAGGAATTGTTGATCGATATTGATCAACTATGCTATGTGTGATGAAAACCTAAAATGTGTAGGTTGTCGACCTTACGGTGCCCCTTTTGTGTTTTTTGCATGTACAAATTCGAATGGATTCATTAGTTCCTCTTCTCACCATGTCCTCAAACTATGCAGAATGGATGAAGAAGATGATTTCAACTCTGATGAGACAAGGTCTCTGTCGGGTGTCTATTGGACTCGGTAAAGAGCGTTTTAGTAAGATTGACTGGCTGAATAAAAGTGATGGAGCTTTTGGAACAATAGCAACAGGTCTTTCTCCTAGCTTGCACTACCTCATTAGATCTATTGAAGACCCGAAGGAATTTATTGAAGACCCGAAGGAACTCTGGACAAGATTGGACACAGCCTTTGGAGTGATTGATGAGGATCATAATAGCATTTTGGAGATAATATCCAACACAATAAGCACTCTTGATCCAAAAATATCGGCCTCCACTCTCTCTGATGAAGTTGTTCAAGATGAAGAAGAAGCAGAAGCTTCTACACAGTCAATTCAAATTGAAGATAGTCTCCATGCAGTGACTCCTTCTCCTGATGCTCCGAAAGTTCATGAGATCTCTGATATCTCATCTTATCATATTGCTGAAATAGAAGAAGAAATTCAAATCTCTGATATTGAATAAAAATTCTGCTGCACTTCCGTGCAAACATTCACCGGTGATTTTCCTTTGAATTATGTGCAAAATTTACCAGTAATTGCTTCCGAAAGTGAAGAGAAATTTGATTTTTCTCCCTCTAATGTTGCTGCTGGTGAGAAAATATGTGATACCTTGGATATTTTGGAAGAAATATCAAATTACCAGAGTGATCCATTCGCTCCCCATGATCTAGTTTTTCCAGCAAATTCCTGCAAGATTGCATGCACCAAAATTCAGAATTTTGAAGAAGAAGAAAGCTGTGCATCCACCATCTCGGTTAACCATTTATTTGAATCTGATATTAACCTTATTGGATCTGATATGATCTAATTTAGATATGATCTGATATTTCTTGGTTTAATATATCAAATTCATCTTTCAGCACTACTTGTAGCTGTTCTCATCAACGGTGTGAAGAAACAAGTACCGCAAGTCTCCTGCAAAACTGCTGCTGGGGATTTGATTCCATTTCAAAGTTTTGGATCTGTTTTGAACCTGTTTAGATCTGATTTAATTTCTGATCTGATATTATATGGTTCATATTTTAAAATTCAAAAGATTTAAGTCATGCTTGTAGCTGCTCTCACCAATTATGGTGTGAAAAATCAAGTACCGCACTTTCTCTTCAAAACTATTGATGGGGATTTGGTGTTAGTTTCCTCATATGAGGTTGATGATATTTTATTATGTGATTCATTAGCTATATCAGACTATGGATATCAATCATTTACTCTCAACAGTCCCAGTGCTTCTCTACCATTGATCACATGCTCATCTCCTCATGGAACTAGTAAAGAGGAAGATTTTTTGCTTCAGCCTGGACACTTGCTCCTAACACTTGGGGATGTTCTTACCACTCATGGTTTTCTGTTCATGGCTGCAACATATCAATTTCTTGAGTGTTCCTCACATGTTCTGAATCCTCAAGAACCTTTTCTCACTTATCAGTTGACTTCAGTTGCTCTACATGGGTCCAATCTTCATCCGGGAGTTGTCTATATTTCTGATTTCGTTGAGCATATCATTCTTCTTCCAAAGAGGAAGATTCATCTAGACATAATGATGGAGATATTCACATTCCAGACCCCAGGATACATATGCATAGAAGAACCAGATTGATCCTAATTCTACCTGCTTAATTAGAGGGGGGGGGTTTCCCATGTGCTTTTTCCCAACACCTTGTTTTTAAGCAGTTACTTTACTTTACTTGATGTAATGGGTGACCTATGGTCTTAGTTACCAGGGCCCACAGATTTTCCAAGTTAACATTCACAGGGGGTGTTAGTATTATTAATCCTCCCTTGTCCAATTTGGTCATATGTCTAAATCGGGAGTCCATCCAGTCTATTTATAGTCATTAACACCATTGGGTCCACTTGGCCTAATTGGGGCACATGTTTCAGTTACTAAAGTGTGGGGAACACTAATTAAGGCTCACTGCCACTGATTGCACTTGATTGCATCAATTTAGGACCCTCCTAGACCAATCCCTACAATTTAGGAGCCACTGGGAGTGCCGAAACCAACCAAGGTCAGTTCAGTTCAGTTGATGACTGGTTAAGTTGAGTTAGGAGTCAGTTACATTCAATTCTAGTCCTCTACATTCAGTTAGCACTAGGTTTGCATGGTTGCACTAAGGAGGGGTGAATTTATCACCTACCACAGTCAGTCAGCCTTAGTCAACACTGAATGTAACACTTGAGTTGTGTTTTAGAACTCCGATGAACTCGGGTTATGGTTTAGACAAGGTCAGTTAACTATTGAGTCCTCCAACAATGATTTAGACAAGGTATTAGTTACCTATAGTCAAGTAGAGTCTAATCAATTCAAATTTCCTCGTGTGGATTTGAATTGCATGTGGCTATTTAAGCCATTGTACTTCATTGTAATTATTATCTAATTACTCTTTGATTAATGAAAATCATTCATAGCTGCAAGCCATTTTTGCACTGTTTCATTCTTCAATAACTGAGTAAATTGTGTGATCTATCATGTGAGTTGTGTGTTTGTCCACAGATCTATGTGCTCAATTTAATATGATGAAGACCTAGGAGAGAATTAGGCCTACATCTAGCATGAAAAAGGGTTGGCATTGTAGAAACTTCTGATGAAATATTGTATGGTACGATGATCAAATGATGACGATGCAATGAAGACCTGACCAGATGTGTTGATGACTGTGTAGAGAGAGAAAACCTTCCTAGTTAAGAGGGAGTGTTGATGTATTTGTGACTTCGGAAGATGTTTTGATGTATATTCTCATTGTATGTTGTTGTACCCCCATTGTTGTTAGATTTTTATAATTTAAGCAGTATGATCTTAGGATCTTGTCTGAGAGAATAACATGCACAACAATAATCACAAGAGACAAGAGACACGGAATTTTCCTTGAGAAAACCATAAAGGAGAAAACCCCGCAACTTCCTCAGAGATAGAATGAGCACCAGTAGCAAAAATAAAACCCAAAAACATAAAGATGATCTTCGACAGCTGATCTCTCTCACTTGTGCCGGCACTTCCCCTCTCACTCATGTGCCCCAGTTGAGTGAGTGTGTAACAAATAGAGATTCTCACTCTCTATTTATACTAGTTTCTGACTTGATAATTAGTTACCAGGGCTGACATCTCTAGGAGAGTCTAATAACCCTAGTGCCCCTCAACTGTGGGGACTTTGCCCCCCTGATCAACAAGGAGGGTTAACCTCAACTCAATTGTGGGGACTATTGCCCTGACTTACAATGGAGGGTTAACCTTGTTGACTTTGCATGACTTTATTATATTAATGACTCTCCTGATAGGAACATTGGGGACCAATGAAATACAAATGATTCTGCCGATAGGAACATCGAGGTACAATATAAGATATACAAGTGAATACATTCTGAAGTTACAAATACATCAACACTCCCTCTTAACTAGGAAGGTATTCTCTTGACACAATAAATTAGAACAAGTCTTCATCATCGGATCATCATCAAAATTGGATCATCATCGAAACAGGATCATCACTGGATCATCATCAAAATTGGATCACCATCGAAACTGGATCATCACAAAGGTCGATCATCACTGGATCATCATCAAAGTTGTATCATCATCGGATCATCATCACTGGATCATCATCGAAGCTGGATCATCACTGGATCATCATCATCATCACTGCTTCCGCTATCTCGATAAACTGGTGCTATCTCTCAATTCTTCTCGTCATAGGAAGTTCTACAGAGCCAACCCTTTTTCATGCTGGTTGTAGGCCTAGCCTTCATGTAGGTCTTCATCTTCTTCAGCACTTATATCTGACCATGGGAGGAACACATCTAGCATCTATGTCAAAAAGTCCCACCCAACACTTACATCTGACCATGGGAGGAACACAACCAACATCCATGTCAGAAAGGCACACCCATCACTCACATTTGACCATGGGAGGAACACATCTTGCATCCATGTCAGAAAGGTCCAGCACTCACATCTAACCATGAGAGGAACCAATCTAGAATTCATGTCAGAAAGGCTCTGCACTTACATCTGACCATGAGAGGAACCAATCCAACATTCATGTCAGAAGGGCTCTGCACTTACATCTGACCATCAGAGGAACCAATCCAGCATTCATGTCAGAAGGGCTTTGCAATTACATCTGATCATATGAGGAACCAATCCAGCATTCATGTTAGAAGGGATATTCACTTACATATGACCATGAGAGGAACCAATCCAACATTCATGTCAGAAGGACTCTGCTTTTACATCTGACCATGAGAGGAACACATCCAGCATTCATGTCAGAAGGGATCTACACTTACTTCTGATCATGTGAGGAACCAATCCTACCACCATTTTAGAAAGGCACACGGACTCATCACTTCCCCTTGGAAGGAGCCTCAATCTGGAGAACACCAAGCTTCTCCCTAAAGTACTCAAACTTCACTCTGGCCATTTCTAGCATAGAATCACATCAGGGCAGATTACATCCAAGGATAGCCTGTGAGCTTCACTAGGAACGATTACATCCAAGGACAACCTACATGACCGTTTACATCTAAGTAACCTACGAGCTTCACCATGATTTTATGCTCAGACAACCTGTCTCATCAGCTATGCTAGAACTCCTTCTTTTGAGAGATCTCAATCTGGATCACAAACTGGAGCTTCACTGCTCCTCTCTTGCTTGTACTCAGTGCCATGCAGGACTGCTTCCTACTAAACCAAGAGATCACACATGATCTCATACTAAAGTAGCACCCCAAAGTGCTCTTCCTATCAATGGCACTGCCTGCCCAATCTAAATACACATAACACTCCTGGTTAATGTTATATTCACCTCACACGCAAGCCCATAATCAACTGTACCCTTTAGGTACCTCACTATATGCTTTGCAAACATCAGGTGAACATGTCTCGAATCCGTCAGGAACTAGCTCAATGTGTTCATAGAAAATCAAATATTTGGTCTCATATACATCAGGTACATCAAGGAACAAATCATCTGATGATACATCGCGGCACAATCATCTCTCATGAAGCATCACTCAATCGCTTCAGGTTGGATGCCATAGGTGTAGTCATGGCCTTGTAGTCCATCATCCCGAACCTCTTCAGGATCTCCACTGCATACTTCCCTTATCCAAGGGAGATTCCATTTGCATTCTGCCACACCTCCATGCTTAGAAAGTAGTGCATCATATCCAAGTCCTTCATCTCAAACTTGGCAGCAAGTCTCCTTCTTGCAACTTTAATGAGTTCCTCTTTTCTTCCAGGAACAATTCATCGACATATAATAGGAGCATCACCGGTCTTCTGCCTTCAACCTTAAAGAAAATGT
Source organism: Pseudotsuga menziesii (assembly GCA_001517045.1). NCBI lineage: Eukaryota > Viridiplantae > Streptophyta > Pinopsida > Pinales > Pinaceae > Pseudotsuga > Pseudotsuga menziesii. The sequence goes on from LPNX010560049.1 coordinate 131,229, forward strand.
TGGAATATGATTTACTCTCAGTAAAGCCTATATCCATCAGTAAGTTGTCCATCCTATCATACCATGTCGAACCTCGGGATCTTCTGTAGTCACTCCCTCTTAAGTGGAGCATCATTCTCCCTCTGCCTTTCATACTCTATGTATTGAAATATTATGTACTGGAGTGACAAGTAGTTTCCTCTGCTACTAATATTCTATGTATCCATCTAGGTTCACTGGATACCAAGATCCTCTATCTTGAAAGCGTTCTTCTCGCAACCATCTGTGATCTTGTCATCCTCTATAGGCTTTCAACCTTGTAGCAAAGGTTAATATCTTCATCACTCTAGGTGATCTTGAAGCTCCTCATTATGTGTTACCCCATGGGTTCCTTCTGAGCTAGTACAAGGCCTTCTTTAAGTTTGCACACATGATTATGCTTGTCATGTGTGTTAAATTCCAGTGGCTGCAAATGTTTCTTCGTAGTCTATGCCTTGTTTCTGTGAGAATCCTCGTGCTATGAATCTTGCCTTGTATCCCACAGACTTCTCTTCAAGTCTTGATACCACATCTTAGACATCATTATTTTTGAACGGGTACTCTCCTTCCCTTTCTTCTTGGCTACTTCTTCATAGCTGGAAGGCCTTTCAACAATGATGTCCCTCAACAATGTCACATAACTACACTGTGTCAGAGGCCTCTTGAAGTCTCATCATACTATTCTTCATTTTGGATTATTTCTTGAACTGTCATCACTTGTTCTTCGGAACAAGTCTCGTCCTTCTTTTGTAGGCGATTGTACGCGATATTTCCTACAAGTCAAATGCATTAGTTGTATGGTTAGAATCATTTCATAAGGTATATTCATAATCAAAATTTCTTTTGCATCAAGATATAATCATGCAACTATTTTAGCCAATACAACATTCATCCATATCTTATGGAAACTTTCTAGATGCCTTCCATCTCTACCAGGACAACATCAAGATTGTGCACTAATCCAATATTTCAGCAAAGAGGTTTCATTCTAGATAAGTAGCAATGGAGAGTTGTATAGCACCATGAGCTACTTACCCATCACATGCATATATATTATCATTAATGCAAACATTCTATTACGCATAATACATCAACTGAATATAAACAAATGTATAACAAAACAATATCATGAAATGACAATTGAATACTTATCTTTATTTGTTTTGTGGCTAGACTCCTTCTTTCAGCTTCATCATATTCTTCATTCATAACAGCATCATTTCTTATCCAAATGCTTAATATGGATAAGAGGTTCTTCAAGAATTTATTTCTTCATATTCCTCGTCGTTTGAGGGATCTTCTTTGAATCGTGAGCACTTGATCTTCAATTGCTCCCATCTTCTCTTCTCTTATTATGGGTCAAGCTTCATCTTGTGTGTGCTCTTCCCAGAGTCTGCTGAAAGTAATCACTTCCTTCTGGAACATATTCCTCCAATGAATGAATCCCATGATCTTGGGAGAACATTCAAGGTGGTTATCACAACTTCTGCATTCTCCACTTTTTCTTCTACTGCTTCAAGTTGGTCTTTGATTTGAGAGACCCTTGTAAAGTATGAATGTATGGTCTCTGCATTTTAGATCTTCACATTCTTCAACTAGTTTCTCAAACTAATATTCTGATTTATTTTCTTCCCTTCAAATAGCTTGGTCAAGGAATAAAACATCTCTTTAGGTGTCTTTAGGGAAGACACTTGTGGTATAAGGTGATCCTCTTGATTGAATCAATAATGATCTTCTTGTCCTTAACCAATTTCTTCTTGTGTAAGGCTTTTAGCCTCATCTCCCTCTAGAACTAGAACCTCTCCACTTATGTAGGTGTCCAATTCATTTTCTTCAAGAACCAGTGAAATCACATACTTATCTATTTAGAATTTGTCTACTTCACCAAGCTTGTCATCAAGCTGGTGTGATTAGTCATCTTGAAATGAGAACATCAACTGTAAATAGAAAAATATTAGATCTTACCAATTTGAGGTGTCAGTCCTGGTTCTGGATCTAGCTGATCTAGGGTTTGTCAGAGAAACCCTAATTTTCAAAACTTGGAATCTTTTATATCTGATTGGATAGAAATATGGGCCTCTTCAAGGTGAGCTATCCAATGTACTCCTTTTCTGAAAACCGTGGAGGGAAGTTCCCAGAACAGGAAGCCCTGGTTTTTCAATTTCTTCTGCAGAGATGCCTGATATTGTTTCTATGGTATCTCCAAAAATACTAATCCTCTATGTCTTAAATTTTGTACTCATGTAACCTCTTTTGTCCTCTTTCCAAAACCATAGTTTTGACCAGAATTGGTTTAACCATTTGGGACTTATGAGAGTTTTCCCAAGGTGACATATTTCAGGATTGTTCAGCATAGTGAACTTGTACGAATTGCCACGTGTCACTATTTCACCTTAGGGGTCTGAAACTTTTCCCACATAAATCACAATCCGTGCCCTATTTGCAACATCTTGCTAAATTTCATTTGGACCTTTATAGCCCAAGATATAGCAATTCTCCCTAGGTGTCCTTTTTAGGGATGAATCCTGGAAGAGGCTAGAACCCCAATTTGGAGGACTCATATCTCCCATAATATAGAGAATATGAGGCTGACATTTTTACATAGGGTACATCAGGATTTTATCTTTGTCCTATGAAAACTTTATCCTCTGAGACTTTTGCAATCTCAGGATATCGCAAATGTACCAAAACTACCATTTTTAGTATTTTAGGGTTTTTCAGGCCCGAGGTCAAACTAGGGTTTGACTTTCCCAGAGTTTCACCCAAACAAAAACTTCAACCTTTGTCTCTAAACTTTGATTTTTATAAGGAGAGAAATCCTATGCTGGGCTCACTCAAAAATTCCTCTTCTGTAAAAATCCCTAATTTCCTGCAGCAAAAACTGAAAAATGCCTAGAATCAAATTTTGCTTCGACAGAAAGATGCGCCCTTCAATGGAGAGTTAGCCTAGCCTCCTTTTGTTGATGGATTGTGGAGAGAGACCCAAAAAGTAAGAAGCCCTAGCTTCTACAGTTTCACAGTATATTCTTCTCAGGTTAGCTCTGATACCATGTTATATTTTTATCATTTAAGCAATATGATCTTAGGATCTTATCTGAGAGAATAACATGCACAACAATAATCACAAGAGACAAGAGACAAAGAATTTTTCTCAGGGAAACCATAAAGTAGAAAACGCCACAACTTCCTCAGAGATAGAATGAGCACCACCGAAAAAGTAAAACCTGAAAACATAAAGATGATCTCCGACAGCTGATCTCTCTCACTTGCGCCAGCACTTCCTCTCTCACTCATGCACCCTAGTTAAGTGAGTGTGTGTAACAAATAGAGAGTCTCACGCTCTATTTATACTATTTTTTGACTTGGCAATTACTTACCAGGGCCAACATCTCTAGGAGAGTCTAATAACCCTAGTTCCCCTCAACTGTGGGGAATTTTCCCCCGTGATCAACAAGGAGGATTAACCTCAACTCAATTGTGGGGATTGTTTCCTCAACTTACAATGGAGGGTTAACCTCATTGAATTTGCATGACTTTATTATATTAATGACTCTCCTGATAGGAACATCGGGGACCAATGAAATACAAATGATTCTCCCAATAGGAACATCGAGGTACAATATAAGATATACAAGTGAATACATTCCAAAGTTACAAATACATCAACAATTAGAGATGTGCGTTACCCCTTTGCAGGATGTCTAAATTGTGTCTAGACCTTGAGGTACAACCTCCATTTTAAGTTCGGGCAATAGTCCCCAATGTAACATCTGTAATATGTACTTGTAGTCTCTCTAGGAGAAGTGGGCCCCATGTTAAACGACATGTACACTCGGGTCTTATATTTGATCAGTGACCTAAAAAGGTATAAATGGGGAGGCACTCTACCTCATTTCTACACACCTAACACACTCTCAAGTGTGCATGAGAGAGATAGACAGTCAAAGGAGGAGAGGTAGATAGTTGTTGAATACTTCTTGTTACTACTTTTGATCATCTTTCTATTCTGAAGAAGTTTGTGGGATTTTCTCCTTTATGGTTTCCCCAGTGAAAATATTTGTGTCTTGTGTATCTTTTATATATTATGCATATTTTTGTACTTGTTATTCTTTCAGATAAAGATCCTAGATAATCTAATCAAATCTTAAGAAAAACTAACAAGATTTTACCAGAACAAGACAACCTCCCCTAGAGAACCATCTAATGCACCAAATATGTATATGGGCCTTGAGACAGGTTAATAGTCAGTTCTAGTCAATTTTCATGTACAGTTCGGATTTAGGACATATCCCAATAATTTGAGAGTGGATGGAAGGTCTCCTCATTGGAAGCGAAATATATTTAAATGATCATGGATGGATTGGACTTCCAAATTGAGAAAGTAACTAACAAACTTGTCCTCATTTATCATCATACCCTTTGATTTAAATAATAATTGGAGGATCAAGGATATCATGTAGCAAATCATTTGATATGAGGAGGATATCATATACAAAGAGCAAATTTTTAATGAATAGACCTTCCCCAAAATATAGTCCTTGGATACTACAATAGGATTTTTCTTCAAGGAGAAACTGACTCATACCTTCCACCACTAATAAGTAAAGGTATGGGGATAAAGGGAAACCTTGACAAATCCCCCTTGAAAAGGTGAAGAAGGGGGAGGCAGAACCATTGATCGTGATGCAATAAGAAACATAGGTTATACAACTCATAATCCAATGTACATTCAGAAGACTGAAACCAATGTGGATTAAAAGTAAATGGAGATAGAGCCATATTACCTAATCAAATTCCTTCTATAGGTCAAGCTTGAAGATCATGCTCAACTGCGTTTGTATCTTCATGTTATGCATGCATTCTTTCACAACCCCAATTGCATCCTGTATATGTCTAACTTTTAGGAAGGTGAATTGTTCTTTGTTGATGACAATTGAGAGAAAGGGATTCAGTATTTCTGCTATCATTGATGATATTATCTTCTAGATTCTATTACAAAGCGATATTGGTTTGTAATCCCCAAAGTCCTTTAGCTTGTTTGTTTTAGGAATTAGAGCAATGCAAGTATAATTAAACATAGGGAGTACCTAACTATACTATCTGACTTCCTCTACAACTCATAGAATGGTATCTCCCATAAGCTCAAAGAACCTCTGGAAAAGTTCAATAGTTCAATCATTCAGTTCAGATACATAAGCAAATGCAAGATAAAGCAAAACATCAAACACTTATCTGAATTCAAATCAATGGGAAATTGGCTTAGTGGCAGCCGCACTCCACCCGACCATATCCCACTTTGTTCACAAATCTTTCAACAAAGTACCACCCCTAAGATAGGACTTGTGAATTCACTAGGAGACACTTCCATTTACCCAAATTCCACTCTAACACGAGATTACTACTCGACATTTCTCGCATTTAAAAGAAAAATAGACACATGCTTACAAGCATCTAGGAGCAACAAGCTATAACCATTTCCATGCCAAACAACACACATCTCACTCTGGATTATTTCCAATAACACCACATAGAAACACATCGCTAATATCTAGTGCCCAAGAAGTCCACGAGAACAGTTCATGCACCAATTCACCACTTTGTGTACTACAACTGGACAGTAAGCCACATGCTTAACCAAATGCTTCAGGGATGCAACCATGGCCATGCAGTTAAGAGATTAATGGGTTCAAAGGGATCATCTGGTTCAACTAGGCTCATCCAAAATCAATATTCAGTCTCAACCACAGCCTCCTCCCCCTACTGCATCCCATGCACTACAATTTTTCTCGGCTTAGGCTATTCTGGGTTTCATTCAAATCACTTTATGCACATCCTCCTGCATACTCTCTCCACACACAGTCCACTTACTGCTCCATAAGATGTCTCATTCAATGATTTGCATGGCAACTTTTACCTATGAGCAATGTTTTAAAGACATAACTCACCCCCCACCTTATCTTCCACTAAACACACTTAGCAATAAGAAACATGTTTAGGGATTAAAAATAGGGGTTTAAGCTTTAAACAAATACAAAGATCTTTCTTTTGGTTTTAATGTAATAATAGGGTTGAAATATGACCCACTAAGCCATATATCAACCCCCTTACCTCTCCCCTGGTGAATTCACCTGTCCCCCATCTCTTTAGCGTTTGGCCATGACCGAAGCTAGTTTTTATATTTATTATTAAATAATACCAAAATGTACATATGACCAACAATAAAAGCACTACATGTTAATACTTACATTATTCATAGGATAAATTTACGAGGTCTCAACAAGGCATATAACATTCCCCACCCCCATAAATTCAACACTGTCCTCAGTGATCTATTGTTCAAAACACATGAACAAAAATTTTGGATTCATTTATAAATATACTTTTTTCAAAAAACCATGGGAATACTCCTCCCACATCATACACAAATGTTGCGAGCTCTTTTTTGCATTGTGTCTTTCACATTGAATATTCAATGTTAGGTCCATTGAACCTTTTCATGCTACTCCTGTTGGATTTGACCTTCCAGCTCAACATGTACATTGTTCATTTCATTGATTCTTCTGCAAGATAAGAGAACTTCCTATCAACTAACATCTTCAATTCATATCTCTCTTCATGATCCAGCAGGATCTCCAAGATCGATCAAAATAAGTCTTCAAAATGAAAATAGAAGCTTACAGCACTATAGATCTTGGCGATAGCTTTTTAGTGATGTTTGTTTCGCGAGAAATGACCTCCAAATGAGAAATTTATTGAGTTCTGAACTTTCAACAAAACAAGATAAAAGGGACAAAAAGGGACCACATAGAACACCCATAGGGTGCCACGTGCCATGCACCGTCAATATGCAAGTTCCACATGACAGCGTCATAGGGTGCCATATGGCTAAGAAGATGACTTGGTAGATGAGGTGGACCAACATGTTGTTAACAAGTGGTAGGAATGTGGCATCTATGTGGCATGCAACATCTAGGTGGACCAATATGAGAGCGCCATATGGTGATCTGATTGGCCATGTCATGGCTAAGAAGTTGACTTGTTAGATGAGGTGGACCAACATGTTGTTAACAAGTGGTAGGAATGTGGCATCTATGTGGCATGCGGCATCTAAGTGGACCAATATGAGAGCACCACATGGTGATCTCTGATTGGCCATGTCACAAGTTTGTTTACCAAAACGACATCTAGGTGGACCAATATGAGAGCGCCACATGGTGATCTCTGATTGGCCATGTCACAAGTTTGTTTACCAAAAATTTTAGAAGCCAATGGATTTGAACCCCCAACCTTTTCTCTGCCAAAGTCTCCACTTCGTTCACCTAGCCAAGATCTTTGTCGATGTTTCTTAACCTCTATGTTTTTAACTTCTATTTGAAGTTGAATGGGTTGTTGTTATTAAAAAGGGGTGGGGTCGAGGGCTTATCCCTGGACCCCATGTGTAACATTGTAACCACAAGTCACGGAACAAACCACAGCAACGACGAGGTGGCAAAACCAAGGGCCAAACGCCACATATATCACATATGTGTTACCATATAAAAGGGGTGGAAGTGAGGCCCACGGATTTGACCCCGAGACCTACGCTCCCCCATTACCACATTTTACCAATGGGCTATGGCCCAATCCTTTGCTAAGAATTGGCATTAAATATTTGAAAACAAAATAGGATTTGGAGCCCAAAAAAGGGGCGCATGGTCCATTATTTTGAGCCAAATAACCACTATAAAAAACACCATTTCAAAGCCATGAAGGAGGAGTCTGGAGCCCAAGATATGCATAATTCCCAAGACAATATTTAAGTACAGTGTTATAATTATTGTGCCATTGATCTTCAGGCAATGAGTGCCATTAGATTTTAATTATTATGCAATGAAAAGGAATGAATAATACCCACCGAACAAAACAAATCTCACAGGAAAAAGACAAGTATTGCTCAGTATAATTATAGTATAAACTTCATTAATCCCGGTAGTATACAACAGTGTTACATAAAGGAGAATTACAATCATGTGGATAGGATTCGAATCGCCATCTCAATCTGAACACATGGCTAACTAGAAGTGTCTAAATCACTATCAGAGCTAACTAGCTAAGATCCAATTGTCTAATCTAGTCTCTCAATCAGTTATAATCAGTTAAACTAGTCTAACTGAGGTGGTAGGTGAGAAGTAGGTGAGAATAGGTGTCTTCCCACATGCAGCCATGCAATACTGGTGCTAACTGAACTAGAGGACATCTAATTGAATGTAACCGAAGCATAACTAAGCTTGATTGGTCACCAACTACCAACAACTAGATGAGGTTGGTGTTGACACTCCCAGTGGCTTCTAAATTGTATGGATTGGTCTAGGAGGCGCATAAACTAATGCATGAATGTGCAATCAGTTGCAGTTAGCCTCTATATGTGTTCCCCACACTCTAGTGACTAGTACATGTGGCCCCATTAGGCCAAGTGGACCCAATGGTACTAGTGGACCCAATAATAACTATATGACTCCTAAGTTAGGCAAATATAATATAATAGACCAGTTTGGACAAGGGAGGATTATAAATGCTAACACCCCCCAGAATCCTAACTTGGACAACTACGGGCCCTGGAAACAACACCAACAGTCCCCCATATACAAATCTAAAAGAATTAAAAAAAAATTGCTTAATAAACTGAGGAAATAGGAAAAAACCTCATGGGACCCCCCCCCCCGCAAAATAAACAGAAACATGAACAATGAATCAAGCCTTTACACCTAAAAGAGACCTGAGAAGGGAAAATCTCTTTTCAGTAAAAGACTTGGTGAAAATGTCTGCAATCTGATCCTCTATAGGACAGTAATGCAGTGTGATAGTTTTGTCATGCATTAGTTCCCGAATATAGTGCATGTGAACCTCAATGTGCTTTGTTCTTTGCTTCTGAACTGGATCACTGGAAATTTTTATTATGCTCTGGTTGTCACAGTAAATGTCCATTGAAGGTGAAGTGTGAACCCCAAATTCTGTCGAGATGCCGTGTAGCCAAACTGCCTGAATAGTTGCATTCATAGCTCCCCGATACTATGCCTCTGCTGAAGAGAGAGCAAGTGTTTCTTGCTTACTGTTGGACCAACAAATTGGCCCATATCTTATCATAAACATAAATCCTGAAGTGGACTTCCTATCAATCCCATCTCCTGCGCAGTATAAATCTATGAATCCTATGAGATCAAGTTGCGCACCAGCTCCATAATGAATCCCATAATCTCTAGTACCCTACACATAGTGAAAGATCCTCTTTCATGCCTTCCAATGCAGCTCATGTGGCTCCTACATGTTCCTAGCAGTAGCACTCACAACATAGGATATGTCTGGTCTCAAATGTGTGAGATATAGAAGGCTCCCAATGAGTTGTTTGTAAAGAGTGTTATCTACCAAAGGTGTAGAGCCACCTTCCTCTAGCTTGACGCCAAATAGGAAAGGACAAGGGGATGCCTTGCAGTGTGGAATCTCTTGAGCATGTATGATGAGTATTTTGACTATGAGATCATGATTCTTGAAGTATTTTGACTTTCTTTGAGACCAATGAACTGTCTTAACAGTCCGATATCAATCATAGTGAATGCTTTGTTTAGGGTTGACTTGATGCTTCTCAATCCAACAGCAGAGCTACTAGTAATGAGAAAGTCATCCACATAAAGCGCAATGAATAACAAGAATCCCTCTTTCTTTTGCATGTAAACATTGCAATTTGATTTGCATCTTTCAAATTTCTGTGACATGAGGAATGCATCCATTTTGGAGTACCATGCCCTTGGGGCTTGTTTGAGTCCATACAGTGATTTCCTCAATCTGCAAACTAAGGAAGGATCATCAATAAACCCCTTAGGTTGTTTCATGTAAATCTCCTCCTTCAATTCACCATGGAGGAAGGCACTTTTAACATCCATGTTATGTACCTCCCATCTCTTGGAAGCTGCAGCTACCAAGACAAGCCTGATGGAATCCATTCTAGCTACTGGAGTGAATGTCTCATTGTAGTCCAATCCTCGAACCTGAGAGTATCCTTTGGACACCAACCAAGCCTTGTACTTGGTTGTGATTCCATCAGAGGCTATCTTGGTCTTGTAGACCCATTTTCACTGAACAATTTTCCTCCCTGGAAGTAAGAAGACAAGTTCCCAAGTTTTATTGTCATGTAGCGAATCAAATTCCTCATCCATAGCTGCCTACCATCTAGGATCATGGCAATATTCCTTGAATGTTTGAGGATCTGATCCCAACATCATGAAGCACCTCTCAGGGAGAAGTGGATCTATGTGGGACAGTGCAACATTCTCATTTAGATATTGGAACCTTGTTCTTCTCTTATCATCTGGATCCCTAGAACCATCCCCGACTGCTTCAATGAGTTGTTGAGCCCATTCAGGATGCTGAATGAGGTAGATGTTGGATCTATATCTAGATTTCTTTGAGGTGTAAACCCAATATCTGAATGATGTTGGTCTTCCTCTTCTTTTGAATCTGAATCTGAAATGTTAGATAATAAATTTGTATCTGCAATAGGAAGTAAAGGAGTTTTGATACCTTTATCTACGTCGAATAGAAGTTGTGGTTGTACTAGGTCTGAGTATGGCATGAAATGAGAGAAAGCATGTGCCTTTGAGGTATGATCTGCAATTCCTTTCTCTATAGTATTACAAGTTGAGATTTATGTTATCTGTACTGAGTCAGGACCAAATACCACTTGCTTTGGTGAGCCAGTGTGAGTCATTTGGTATACAGACAACAAATTAGCTGGAAGAGAGGGCACATAGAGAACATTTTTGAAATCACCATGTTGGATGTTAATGGAACCTCTACCTGCTACTAGAATTTGGGAGTCATCGCCCATATGAATAGTAGTCCCTCCTGTGAGGTTGAGAGTGGTGAAGGAATCCTTAGAGGCAACCATGTGGTTGTATGCTCCAAAATCAATCAAGTAGGTTGTCCACTGAGAGAGGCCAACTTTCAAGGCATGGCACCTTTCATGATCATCTATTGATTTTCCATCATCATACTTCCTTGCTCTTTATGGAAGAAAAAATTTATTCTGCTTGAGGAGAGTTGACAGATGGTCGATCTGCTTCTTCATACACTAATTCTTAGGATGAAAACCCCTCATACAATAGGGACACTTTGGTATTTTCAAAGTTTTTCTTCTTCTTGAAGTCTGAAGCTCCTTCAGAAGGATTTTGACTCTCTTTAGGCTTCGAATAAGATGCTTTAGGATCCTTCCCCTTATTCCTTCCTTTATCTTGTGCATTGGTAGAGTCAATAGAGATCGCTTTTTGGAAGTTTGGAGGACTCCATCTAGACCAACTTTTCTTGCTCATGTATTAAGGACTCGGCAAATCCATCAAGTGTAGGCATGTTCTAATTAGGAATGGAATTTCTTCCTGAATGGAAGGTAGACACAAATATAGAATACTCGGAACCAAGTTTTCTAAGTATGGAGAGCACAAGCTTCTCATCCTTTCTCTCTATTCCACATTGCTTACATTGTAGTGCAAGAGACTTGAATTTGGTAAAAAATTGTTGTATTCTCTTGAAACTATTGGGCTACAATGATATTAGCTCATTCTCTAGAATGTGTCCCTGAAGCTCATCTTACTTTCCAAACAAGAATTCAAGCTTCTCCTAAGCTTCTTTGGGAGTCCTCAATCCCTCAAGGTGAAAGAGGAGGTCTCTAGAGATATGAGCACAAAGGAAGTCGAAGGCTTCATCCAGTCGGTTCAATAACTTGTTCTTCTTAGCATGATTATGAGGTTCAGTCTCTTGGCCCATTGCCATCCTGTACAGGCCAAGCTTACGCAAGGAGACCTGCATATCTACCCTCGAATCAACATAGTTGAAGGGTGTCAGGATCTGGGGTAAGAAAGATGGATTCTCCATCAACTCTCCTTTCGATCAGTCAATTTCTTCAATCAAACTACGTAGCACCTATAACAAAACACTGCAAAAACAAAACCAATTCACACTATGTCATAATCAAGCCTTCTCTCTCGACATGTACATTTTTTCAGGGTTCGTCATGCCTGCGCCACCAGTCTAAATGAATTCAGAGGAAGCAAGGCACTCTTTGCGGGACTTCTATGGAAACCCAGTTGCTTCTGGTGTACAATGCAGAGTAGACATACTTGAAGCTTGCTTGAGGAGGCTCTAATACCATGTTAGAATTAATGTGCCATTGATATTCAGGAAATGAGTGCCATTATATTTTAATTATTATGCAGTGAAAAGGAATGAATAATACCCAGTGAACAAAACAAATCTCATGGGAAACAAACAAGTATTGCTTATTATAACTACAGTATAAAATTCATTAATCCCAGCAGTATACAATAGTGTTACATAAAGGATAATTCAAATCATTTGGATAGGATTTGAATCACCAAATCAATCTGACTGCATGGCTAACTAGAAGTGTCTAAATCACTATCGGGGCTAACTACCTAAGCTCTAATTGTCTTATCCAATCTCTCAATCAATTATAATCAGTTAAGCTAGTCTAACTGAGGTGGTATGTGAGAATAGGCGCCTTCCCACATGCATCCATGCAAGACTTGTGCTAACTGAACCGGAGGACATCTAACTGAATGTAACTAAAGCATAACTAAGCTTGACTAGTCACCAACTTCCAACAATAGAAGGAGGTTGGTGCATGCCGAGAATGCTGCTTGGAGGAAATAATACTGGTGTGGTAAGAATATTTTTGGATTTGCTCCTAATTTGCTTGTCATTATGCTGGGAAGAATTATGCTAGGAATGATCCTGGTATTGCTCTAGAAACTGCTGATGGAAATGCTGCGTGTGCCAGCACTCCCAGTGGCTCCTAAATTGTAGGGATTGGTTTAGGAGGTGCATAAACTAATGCATGAATCTTCAATTAGTTGTAGTTAGCCTCTATATGTGTTCCCTGTGCTCTAGTGATTGGTACATGTGGCCCCATTAGGCCAAGTGGACCCAATGGTACTAGTGGACACAATAATAACTATATGACTCCTAAGTTAGGAAAATATGGTCTAATAGACCAGTTTGGACAAGGGAGGATTATAAATCCTAACATATAGAAAGGTACAGTCCATACAAGGGCAATAGGGATCTTTCTCGAAGTGCATGCAGTAGGAGGTCCCAGGCAAAGGGGGTCGAATTTATACTCATTTTTCTCAAAATTTCGAGAGGAACGCAATGGTGTAGTTTGTTTCTATGTTTGACTGAAAAAAAAAATTAGAAGTTACTCCATAACTCATGTATGTAAGTTTCTTGAAGACTTAATAAGATAGACCTTCTCATTGGAAGTGGTCCAGAGACATATCCCAAGAGGGGTGAACTTCGTTATCATCTTATGTCTGCAATTTTATGGTTTGTATCTTGTTTAATTACTTATGTGGTTTGACTAAGCATTCAAAATTGTCTTGTAAAAAGACTTTTTATGAATTTAAGCATTCAAATTTCACATGCAATTTTAATGGTTAAAAAGACCCTGTAAATTTCATATCAAGTTTGGTATCATAGTATCTTAACCATTGCATTGTGAGTTTGTGAATGTTAACGAGATCAAGGCTTCTATGTAGTGAATGAGAACTTGAGGAATTTGATCCAAAAATTGGTGCAAGAAGGGGCCGAATGGCTTTACCAAAAGGAGAATATGGGGCTTCTTCAATCCCATCTGAAGGAGTATTTCTTAAGGATTTTATGAGGATGCAAACAATGGTGGAAGAGCTTTATCAAGATCGAAAGAAGGGAGAACAAGGTGGCCCATCTAATATTGAAGGTAAAAGAGAAGGAGATGGTAAGGACCCTCCTAAAACCCCACCATTTTCACCATCTTTTCTAGATGGTTCTTTTCATTCTCCAACTTGAAAGCAAAAAATTGATTTTAATATGCCTCAATTAAAGCTTGATATTAAGTTTGAATTACCTATTTACAAGGGAGAATTTAATTCATAGAAACTACATAATTGGATCCATTAAATAGAAGTTTACTGTAGATTTGAAAAATTCACTAAATATAGCATCAAAATTTAGTTGGCTTCTCTCCAACTCGGAGGGACCGCTCTCATATGGTGGGAGAACAGAATGCAAGCGAATCTTGCCATAAAAGGTAAAATTATTCCCTCTTGGTATGAGTTCACTTCAGCATAAAAAATAAATTATATCCATTGGGCTATATGCAGCAAGCCATGATGGACTGGAAGAATTTGAGGCGAGATAAAGGACAAAGTGTACAGGAGTACACATAAGAATTCATAAAAAGTGCTTTGGTACTTGGTATACCTCTTTACTCTCAAGAAACTCTTCTTAAGTATTGTCATGCCCCCTCCCCTCATCTCGTTGAGAGAGAGGACGCGACTGCACTGCTGCTCTATCTATCAAACTGGGCAATCTGGCCACATGAGCCTAATAATAAAATGCATTGAAATTAAATACATCTACAGATGTATAATTCATTAAAATATAGCGGAAGCAAAATACATTTCAACGCATTCAAGTATTTAACATGTTCATGATAATTTAAAACAAAAACAGTTATAGAACTTAAATACACAAGAAATACTTATCTTGAAAAGAAGTTGTCCCACAAATAGCTATGTCGCTACAATGTTCCACCCAACCATAGGGCAGTGTGCTCATCAATCTCTCTGCACCACTACCACCCCTGAGTTGGGCATGATTTCCATAAGGAACTAGGGAACAATAGTCTCACACATAGCCAAATACACACACGGTCAAGCCAACACACAGTTGGGTTTCAAAGACTGTCCAACCAAGCCAATAAACAATTGGGTTTCACGGGATACTAAGGCAACAAGCCAATAACATATGGGTTCCTTGGACTTACTAAGCTTAGCCAACATTCACATCAAACACAAAGTCAAACCAACCTACAGTTAGGTTTCTTAGATTGCTAAGGCAATGGAAAAGTAGAATTGTTGGGCTAGTAAACTCAAGCATAGAGCTAAGGACACCTAAACAAGATCTGGCTTGGCCTCCACAACCCCTACACCTCCCAACACAAGGAATTATTCCCTTCACTGCTACACAGTTCCCTTGGGACATACCTTCCCTTCTAGGGTTCTTTTGAGTGTGCAGGTAGGATTTTCCAACCCCTCTTGATCTATCTGTGAGGGTCCTCTCTTCACTAGGCTTATCAAGCTAATTCTAGGCCTCTTCCACTCCTAACCAATTCAAACCAACACAAGGATTTACAGAACAACAACATGCAATGGTTGGGTATGAACAAAGTGTTCCTAGGAGCCAAAAATGAAAAAGGAGAAAGGGGAAAACACCCTCGGATAGCAAATCCAATTTCAGGAAAATGCTCATGGACATTGCAAGAGAAAAAAAATTGACCTCCCTGAACACCCAAATCGTCCATCTCCCTTCCCATCCAGTTAGAATTACAAAATGGGTTTCCAGCTTGGAGAACAATGAGGAAAATGCATAGAATAGTGAGGGGAAATGCACAGCAATCTCCATCTATGTGAGGAAAGGAAAAATGACCTCTTAAAACCCCCAAATCATAAATCTTTGTTGCACATTCACTCAAGAATACAAAAACAAAATCCCAGCCATGGAGAAATGGAGGAAATTGCAGAAAAAGGGGATGAGAATGCCCCAGCTTTTCCAACTCTATGAGGAAGCAGAACGCATGGGTGAATGATGGCTTGGGCATGAATTTCTAATAATTTACTTGCCCCATAATTCAAAAACATGATTTCAAAAAATGGGTGGCTTCCCCAATTCGAAATCAGCTGCCATACTCTTCACATCCCAAGGCATTAACTACCTCAACCAATTTCTGGAAGAAATAAATGATTGGGCACAAAAGACGAAATGGGTAGTTGACGGCTTTATGGGTTTTCCCTTTGAAATTTGGCTTTACCCTATTGACTCAAGGGTTTGAATATCCACCCCCCCCCATTCCTTGTGAAATCATGCCCCCATCTCTTTAATGTTGCATTGACATAGCTAGTTGTGGGTATTTTTATTAATTGCATATTTACATGATGTCCAAAATTATATTGTACCTGGCTAGCACGTGAACCATCAGCATCGATTTTAATTGTCGAACATAAAACGCTAAATCCATGGTGGGGCCTTTGCCTTGAGCTCCACATCGTGATTTATTAATGTTATTTACATCATATATAATTTAATGCAATTAGGGTCAAAACAGGGGTATTACAAGTATATAGGAGGATTACATAGTTATTTGTGTCATATGATACTTATGTTTAATCTGACTACCCTTGATGAGGTATGTGTTCAAGTGACTCATATGGAGTCTAAGGGGAAGAATAAAAATGAAAAAATTTCCAAGGAACCTTCTAACCAGACGGAAACAAATTCAAAGGTAAAGGGAAAGGTAAGAATACAACTACAGTAAAGAAAGAAGGAGATAAACCTACATGCTCACATTGCCATAGAAAGGGTCATGATGCATCCAAATGTTGGAAACTTCACCTAGAACTCAAGCCTAAGAAGTTTCGGAATAAGGAAGACAAGAAGACCATCGCTACAACAATCCAACATGATTTGGGATCCGACTCTGGGGATGAAACTAAGAATGTGTTCTACAAGCATTCAAGGTAAAAATCCTTCTACTTTAATTTCAAAGATTTAACATGTTGTTGATGAAAGGAAAAAAGTGAGTTATTTCATATCAAGGTAATTTCTAAACATACAAATATTGATACTCTTTTTGATAGTGGGTCATAAGAAAACCTTATTTTAGAAGAGATAGTTAAAAAACTTCAGTTGGAAACTAAGTTACACCCTAAGCCGTATCCACTTGGATGAGTACGTGATAATGCACAACTACAAGTTACAAAACAATGTAGACTTATATTTGTTGTTACTTCTGGATTTGTTGATGAAGTTGATTTGGATGTGGTCCCGTTGGATATATGTAGTATTGTGTTGGGTAGTCCTTATCTTTATGATAGGAAGGCTATCTTTTACAAGGAATATAGCATGTATCAGCTCATGAAAGATGGTGTTGAATGCATTGTTTGTGCACCCCGCATGAAATCTAATATTTATATGGTTTTTGCAAGTCAAAAGAAGAGGCTTGTGAATTTTAGTAAGAATTTTGATCTTATGATAGTTAAACCAAAGGATGTTGGTCAAAATTAATCTTTTAAGGGATGTGATCCAAAACTTAAAAATGACTTGACTAAAGTTGTATCTGATTATGATATTTTATTTCAAGAAGCAAAAGGATTACCTCCTAAAAGAGAAATTCAACATGAAATTCACTTACAGCAAGATGCACCTCTTCCTAAAATCGGCATGTACATGTATTTAGTAATTGAAAATCTAGAGATAAAGAAGGAGGTTCTAGAATTGCTTGAAAGAGGGGACATTCGACCAAGTTCCTCTCTGTGTGGTTCACCGATTTTTTTGGTGCTAAAGAAAGATGACACACAATGCATGTGTGTGGATTACAGGGAACTAAATAGAATCACAATAAAAAAACAAGTATCCTCTTCCCCAAACTGATGATCTTTTGGATCAACTCAAGAATGCAATTTTTTCACTAAGTTAGACTTGCGAAGCGGCTATCATCAAATTCAAATTCATGGCAATGACATCAAGAAGACTACTTTCAAAACTAAGCAGGGTTGTATGAATGGATGGTAATTCCCTTTGGGATTGTAATGCACCCACAACATTTTTTAGGGTGATGAATAATGTTTTTAGGCCTTTTATTGATTAGTTCATCATAGTTTACTTAGATGATATATTGATTTTTAGTCGCACTTGGGAAGAACATGTCAAGCATGCGAAACAAGTTTTATATGTACTTGTAAGGGAGAAATTGTACTTAAAGATGTCCAAATGTGAGTTTGGGAAGACATCTTTAGTGTATTTGGGTTACATTGTAGTGGGTGGTGAACTTAGAATTGATCCCTCTAAAGTAGAGGTCATTGTGAATTGGCCCAAGCCAAATAATGTAACCAATGTAAGGAGCTTCTTGGGAGCATCCCAATTCTGGAAGAAGTCCATTACGAACTTATCCTTCATAATCTCTCCATTACATGATTTGAAAAGTGTGAACCAAGTATTCCAGTGGGAAGGAAAAGAACAAAAAGCCTTCAACACACTGAAAGAAAAGATCAGCACAACTCCAGTACTTGCACCGTTGGATCTACAACAATCATTTGAGATAGACATCAATACTTGTGGCTATGCCATGGGGGCAGTTTTAATTCAACATAAAAAACCAATATGCTATCACTCAGAAACCTTCTATAAAGTAGTAAATAATTATCCTACCTATGATAAAGAATTGTATGCATTAGTTCAAAGTGTGAAGAAGTGGAAACATTACCTAATGGGTAAAGAAACAATTATGCATACTAATCATCAACCACTACAATATATTCAATCACAAACTAAGCTACAACAATCAAGGCATTTCAGGTGGAAGATTTTTCTACAACAATTTCATTTGGTTATTAAGTACAAGAAAGGGATTCAGAACAAAGTTGCAGATACGTTATTTAGACCTCCAATAAATGCTTATATTGTCATTCAACAAAGTCCTTTGGTACATTCAAGTTATGTTGAACAATATACTAAGGATGAGACTTTAAAGAAGTATATGAATCATTAATGCATAGCTCTCAAAATGAAGGATTGGATAATCATATTCATGATAAGTTGTTGTATCATCTTGGAAAGATCTATACTCCACAAAGTGAAAGAGTGTGTGTGATAAGAGGAACTCATACTTCTATCATTTCAAGGCATTTTGGTATAGGGAAAACTGTAGCACAATTACAAAAGTTTTGTTGTTGGCATTGGATGAATGATACTATGTCCAAATATGTAAAAGCATGTGTTATGTGTGCAAAACTTAAGCCAAATAATAGGAATTTAGGCTTCTATACTCCACTTCCTCTTCCTTCTCGTCCATGGGAAAGTGTGTCAATCGACTTTGTAGGAAGGTTACCAATGTCTAGAAAGTGACACGATTAGTTATATGTTGTTGTGAATATGTTCAACAAAATGTGCATTCTAATGCCTTGTAAAAAGCAGGTGACAACTGAGTTAACTGCTCATTTGTTCTTCC
This sequence comes from Pseudotsuga menziesii, assembly GCA_001517045.1. Classification (NCBI taxonomy): domain Eukaryota; kingdom Viridiplantae; phylum Streptophyta; class Pinopsida; order Pinales; family Pinaceae; genus Pseudotsuga; species Pseudotsuga menziesii. The sequence goes on from LPNX010560049.1 coordinate 150,337, forward strand.
AACATGTATGGGTTCATTTTGGGTTACCTACTTCTATTTTATCAGATAAAGATCCTATTTTATTGGGAAATTTTGGTCATATCTATGGGAACTTATGGACTCAAAGTTGAAGAAAATCACAACATTCAATCCACAAACTAATGGACAAACTAAAGTGGTCAACTGGACCATAGTACATATTCTTCAAGGATATTGTACCAAGCATCATAAGCTTTGGGATGAGCAGTTGCATTATGTTCAACATGCCTACCACAGATCCATACACTTTTCAACACAAAAGCCTCCATTTGAAACATGTTTGGGATTTTTTCCAAAGTCTCCCTTAGACTTTGTTTTTGGGAAATATTTAGAGGAATATGGTCAAGTTGATGCGGATAAAGCATTGAATTTTACTCAGCAGATCTATTTGATTCACCAAACAGTGCAGGAGCAGTTGGAATCAAGTCAATACAAGTATAAATAAATATATGACAAGCATTGGGTGGATCATCACTTTCAAGTTGGTGATCAAGTTTGGCTTCATATCAGCAAGGACCGACTCCAAGGTGAAGTTAGAAAGTTGAAACCAATCAGGTATGGTCCTTTCACAATTTTGAATCAAGTTGGTAACAATGCTTTTTGGGTAGATTTGCCTCCTTATATGCAAATGTATTCGGTGTTAATGTGGAAAACTTAAAAGTGTATGAACCTCATATAAGTGTGGACCAAGATGCATATGTTCAAGTACCTTATGTTGATGAGTTTGCTCCTAAGTACCTTAATGAACACTGGGAATATGTCATACTTGATAAGAAGGCCAGATTTTAACGAAGAGGTGATGTGGAATATCATCGTGTGGGGCTTAAAGGAATGTTATTTTAATGGTTAAAAAGATCGTGTAAATTTTAGGTCACTTCGGTCTTCTTTAGCTTTTACAACAACAACAACAACATTCAATTGAAAGCTTTCCTCTGTAATCATTTGCAATAAATTCATTAATCCAGTATAGTAGTAAAAGAAGGCCATTTTTTTCATATGGATGATCAACTATATCATTCTTTATTCAGAATATTTTTTATGCATTCCATGTATCACTCAACATATGCATAAAGAGACTTCATTTATTTTCCTTTCTTTTTATAGAGATTTAACTATTTCAATATTTATTGTTTATTTCAACTAATTTAAGATAATAGAGTTTCATCTATAGATGTGTATCAACAACTTTATTTTCCTACAAAGCAATGACAAATATAGAAAAACAAGGGTAAGAGTTTCCCCCTCTTAGTCTTATCCACATCCGGAGGTCCACAACTTTGGCTTCCTTACTCCTTCGTCTCTTTCACTTTGAATTGCAGGCGTTCATCTCACCTACCCATCAATCCAACTTTTACTCTTCACATCTAAATTATGTCCAAAGCCTCAAAACCCAAGAGTTTGTATGGTTTGTTTAGAGGATCCTTAGTTGACAGGACCACCACAGGTCCATGACAACATTCATCAATTATCATTATTACTTTATTGTAATTTTTGTTATTATTATTTAGTTTGTTCATTAGGTTGGGTGCCTCCCTCCACCTCCAGATTTTGTTAGTATGTGGAAGTTTTTATTATTTTATTAATTTATTGTCCCTTTATTTTATATCTCTTTACTTCCTTTCCAACCTTCACTGCAGCACCATCTTGCAAAATTTCCTTCTTCTTTAGAGGAAACATGACCTTAATGTAACACCCCAGTTTTGACCCCGTTGCATTAGATGTACATGATGTCTATATTGGAAATGATCATGGTGCAGAGCTAAAGGCCAAGGCCCCACCATTGATCAGTTATGCTATGTTTTGGATTTAAATTGTCACCGATGGTATATCGGGGCATGCAGCATATATTATGTTTGTCATCATGTAAATATGCATCTATAATTAATTAAATGAACCGACCAGCTACAATAGTGGCAACTAAAATGAGAAAGGGGCATGATTTTCACAAGGATAAGGATGTGGGGGAATTGTCAAACCTTGGGCCAATAAGGGAAAATACCCATGTGTCTTCTTTCCTTGTCTTACCCAACCACTTTCATTGAGAATTGCTGCTGGTGGTTGAGGCAGTTATTGTCTTTAGGAGTGGGGTGGCAGGACTGTCAGTCCTCACCCACATGCACACTCCACCACGGTTGACTTCACAATGGAAGAAAAACCACTGTGATCACTCACGCAGACATTCATTCTCTCCATGACTGTGCTGAACCACGCACGCCCTTCATTTTTCATTCTCTCCACTCACGCAGACGTTTTTCTTCTCTCCACGACAGTGCTGGAATGCTGGTGCACTCCAATCCGCGTCCTCTCCATTGTCTGTTCATCCACACACAGGCTGGGAGCTATTCGTCCTCCCGTAGGAACCGTTGTCTGCTCATTTTCCTCACGCACAGGAGTCTACCCATTTCACGCACAGCTGGAAGTCGGTATTTTTCTCTTCCTTTGCGTGGTTTATGTATGTGTTACCAGTGACTTTGTTGCCCAAGGGCGAGTTGTTGTTTTCCCCTGTTGTGAGCGGTGCTCACTGATAAACTTTGGGGCTGTAGTCTTCCCCATGTTGTGAATGTATTATTGTTACGTTTGGAGCTGTTGTAAATTCGCGTGAGAGTCATTTTGGCCACGATAGGGCCAAGAATGACTCAGGAATTGGCTTCCCTATCTTAAGCTGTATCAACTGATGGATTGCATGTGTGCAATAGTTCGTCTACGGACTATGAAGGGAGCAGAGATGGGGGCTTGGTTTGCTTGATAAACCTGGTGGCTGGAACCCACACAAACAGAGCTAGAGGGCTGGCTTTCTTCTCCACAACCCCTGAATAGCACTGGAAGGGAATGCAGGGCCTGAGGGACTGTGTAGCAAAGAAGGGACTGATTCCTTGTGTTGGGTGTGTGTGGGTGTTTTAGAAGCCAGGCTAGTTCTGGTGTAGGTGTTGTTGTCTCTGTAATGAGCTCACCAACTTAGCATTGAGCCTTTCCCATCTCCTTGATGGCCTGATAAACCCAACTTTGTTGGCTTGGCTGTGTGTTTTGTATATCCTTGGCTATGTGTAAGCCTGCTAGTTCCCTTATTCCTTGGAGAATCATGCCCAGCTCGAGGGTGGCAGTGCTGCTGAGAGATTAAGGAGCACGCTGGCCTATGGTTGGGTGGAACGTTGCAGCGGCATAGCTGGTTGTGGAATGAAGTTTTCATAAGATAAGTGATCTTGACCATTTTTACTTCTGCAACCATGTTTACTGTTAATGATATGATGAACATGTTAAATGAATGCTTGTTTGAATGTATGATGTTTCCGCTGTGTCTGATAGATAATTGCATCTGTGCATGATTACATGTTCATGAGTGCCTGTTCAAGTTCAATGCACATGTTTAAGCTTTATGTTTCAGCATTTTTATGCCTGTACATGTTCATGGGGCTCTTAGCCCGGTTGGTTAACACCATGGTCGCGTCCTCTTCGCCGGTTGGAGGGTTGGGGACGTTACAGTATGGTATCAGAGCTCATGTTGCAGCATGGGCCTGCATGAGCCATGAAGGGTGCAGTGACAGAGGTAGTATTCCTTTCTGCCCCGCAGAAATCAGACTGGGAAATTCAACAAAAAAAAAAATGGTCTAAGTGTTGAACAGTCGGGCCACTAGCGGGAAATACTTCCGCTATTGCGGAAGCGCTAGGCAGAAGCATGCCGACGGAGAGTCGTTGGAAGGAATCAGGGAAAATTCCTCTAGGTGATTGGAAAACCCTCGGCGGAAAATAGCCTATCGAGAGTCCGTCGTTGCGGACGACGAAGCAACTACACACCCGACGGAAAAGTCCTCCGATCGCCGACGCTGTCGAGGAGGTTAAAGGCTTGAAATTGGTTAGCCAATCGGAATAAATTAGTGTTTGGTGTGTTGTCGTTGCGGAAGCCAAGGCACTAGCCTTTCGATGTGGAATGATAGTCGACGCCGCAAGAAAATTTTAAGATTTTTCTCTAAGTATAGAAAACAGCGGCTATCGGAAGGAAATAGCTGATCATGCATCCGCCGTTGCGGAAGACCAAATCGCTAAGTCTTCCAACGAGAAGAAAGGATGCCGATATCGATCAGGTTGTGTCACTGATCGGAGGAAGATCAAAATCGAGGAGCCACCGTTGCGGTTGCAGATGGAATTGTTCGCCGACGGAGAGAAGTTTAAAATTTTTTCTAAGACAGAAATCAGTTTACCAATCGGAAGAAATAGTGGTTTGACGTTCCGCCGTTGCGGAAGCCAAAGACACTAGCCGGCCGATGAGAAAAACCACTGACACCGAAAGTTAAAAATTTTAAAAATTTCTATAAGGAAAGGGGCGGCCGTCGGAAGAAGTTTGTCTTTGGTGAGCCGCCGTTGTGGAAACCAAAGTCACTAGGCTTCCGATGTAAGAAGTCTGTCGACGCCGATCCAGTTCTACTGCTGATCGGAAAAAGGATGAAGATCATTTTTCATCATTGCGGAAGCCAAAGACACTAGCCGGCCAATCAGGAAGACAGCCGACGCCGCAAGAAAAGTTTAAAAATTGTTTCAAGTGAACAGCCGCCAATCGGAAGAGAAAGTGGGTTGTGAGCCGCAGTTGCAGAAGTCAAAATCACTAAGTCTTCTGACGAGAAAGACTGCTGATAGACGATGTACAGTGGAGGAATTTAGTGGTTTCGACCGCCAAAACGTCGGATCGATAGTGGAAATGAGAGCCGATTCTATGCAAGGGAAATTATGAGTTTTCAGTAGGACTTCCCCAACAGATTGCGACTATTTTTCGGTGAATTTTCAGGGCTGAAAAAGGAGAAAGTGGTAGCGATCTTATGCGCCAGATTGCATGAAAACCAATGATTTACAAATAAAAATAAATAAAAATGAGGGCGCTGCCCTCGACCCGCCCTGCAGTGGCGGGGGGCAAGCCCCCTTGACCCCCGTCGTCCTCCTGAGACAGACGTTCTTTGATGAAGAAAATCTTGTGTTTGGGCAAATTGTTATTTTATGAGTATTCCAGGAGAAGGTAAGCAATGCTAATTTATATCAATGTTATGTATCTAACAGTTGTGTTACTAACACGTTTGCAGAATCATAGTCACCTTCGAAAGCAACATTCCAGGTAGTGCAGTTGATAAGCAAGTGGTGGTTCAATTATGAGAACCCATGACGGATATGATGCCCGGGATTCTTATGAGCATGCGCCAGATGCCATGGGAGAGAATGTCTGTAATAGAAATGATGACATAGAGTCTAATGGAAGAAGATTCCAAGAGACACCGTCAGATGTTGCAGCAACAATGAGAAGCTTGATCAAATCCCAGGAAGAGCAGCATCAGTTGAATGCTGCTATGTTGCAGAGTTTGACAGACTTGCATAGAAAGATAGACTCTGGACGAGGTATAGCAAGACCAGAAGGCAGTAAGAGCAGTACTAGGAGAAGGAGAAGGACTTCTGGTGGGTCATTTGATTCTGAAGAATCCAACGGGGATTCAAGTTCTTCTTCTAAAAGGAAAAGAAATAGACACCATAGGGATCGTTCTCGGGATGAATTTAAGAAGGCTAAACCTCCTACATTTGATGGCGAGGTAAAGACGGGACAAGAGGCTGAAGCTTGGCTTCTTGGAATAAAGAAGTACTTTCAAGTGCATGATTATTCAGGAAACATGAAGGCAAGAGTTGCCATATTCAATCTGAATGGAAGAGCATCCATTTGGTGGGAACACTTCAAGCAAGTAAAGAGGATCGGTGAAAGGAGACTTAAGTGGAAGCAGTTCAAGAAGTATTTTAAGCAGAAATACCTCTCTGACAGGTATTATGATGACAAGATTAAGGAGTTCCATGAGCTAAGATTGGGACAGCAAACCATGGAAGAGTATGCAAATAAGTTTTTGGAGTTGTTGAGGTATGTCTGGTACATCAGAGATGAAAAAGTGAAAGTCCAGTGTTTTCTAAGTGGATTACCTCAATCTTCCAAAGATAGAATTGAGTTTTATGAACCTAGAACTCTTGAAGAAGCAATAAGGAAGGTTAAGTATTGCTATGAGCAAAGAAAAGGTAAGCCGGACTACCATAAGGCATGGAAGGACAAGAAGAATGAGAAGTTGGACCATAGAAAGAATGGTTTCAAACCTTCTAACTTTAGGAATCAGCAGAAGCAGCCATCCCAAGCTGCGAGTAAGCCAGTTGGAGTGACTGGACAAAAGCCTAAGGATCCACAACAGAACCGAGGGCCACTTCAATGTTGGAAATGTGGAGGACCCCACATGCGTAGGAATTGTCCACTCGAGAATGAGAGTGCGAGGCCAGCTTATAACGTTCAAGAAGCAGAAACAGTGGGTCAAGTAGCAAGGGCAGTCCCTAGGATTTATGCAGCACTGGAGGACCGTCAAGCAGATCACCAGTCAGCTGTGGTTGAAGTAGCAGGTAAGATTGTTGAGCAATCTGTTTCTATTTTGATTGACCCTGGTTCTACGCACAGTTACATTACTCCTAGAGTAGTGGAGATTTGTGCTTTTAAGAAGGTAAAGCATAGGAAGTCTTGGTTAGTTCATCTAGCCACTGGAACTAAGAGAAAGGTCAGTGAAGTGGTAGAGAAATGTCCATTGGTCATGAATGGATTGGTCACTTGTGTAGATCTGAATGTTCTACTGCTTGGTTCCTATGATGTTCTCATTGGAATGGATTGGTTAGAAGCTCATAGGGTGAAGCTTGATTGTTACAATAAGACTTTCGAGTGCATAAATGAAGAAGGGAACCTAGTTGTTGTGAAAGGTATTCCAAAGGTGATTTCAGTACGACAGGTTTCAGCAATGCAGTTGAAGAAATTTTGTAGGAAGGGTTGCCAATTGTATGCAGCTCATATTTTGGAGACATCAGGTGATGAAACTCCTAGGATGGAGGACTATCAAGTGCTACAGGAATTCAGAGATGTGTTTTCTGATGAGATTCCAGGGCTTCCTCCAAAGAGGGACATTGACTTCACAATTGAACTTGTGCCAAGAGCAGCACCAGTGTCCAAGGCACCCTACAGGATGAGTACACCGAAGATGCTAGAGTTGAAGATGCAATTGCAAGAGTTGTTGGACAAGAAGTATATCCGACCGAGTGTGTCCCCTTGGGGAGCACTAGTTCTGTTTGTAAAGAAGAAAGATGGTACACTCAGGTTATGTATTGATTACAGGCAGTTGAACAAGGTTACTGTGAAGAATAAATATCCTTTGCCTAGGATTGATGACCTCTTTGATCAAATGAGAGTAGCAAAGGTATTTTCCAAGATTGACTTGAGGTCTGGTTACCATCAGGTGAGAATGAAGGATGAAGACATTCATAAGACAGCCTTCAGGACAAGGTATGGGCATTATGAGTTTGTAGTGGTACCATTTGGTCTCACAAATGCACCAGCTACATTTATGTGCCTTATGAATAGTGTCTTCAGCAGGTATTTGGACAAGTTTGTTCTTGTTTTCCTTGATGACATTCTTGTTTATTCTAAGAATGAGGAAGAGCATGAAGAACATTTGAGATTGACATTGGAATTGCTTAGGGAGCACCAGCTGTATGCAAAACTAAGCAAGTGTGACTTCTATAGAGATAGAATTCAGTATTTGGGTCACATTATCTCAAAGGAGGGTATATCTGTGGACCCTGAAAAGATAGAAGCCATTATGAATTGGCCTACTCCAAGAAATGTGACAAATGTAAGATCTTTTATGGGACTTGCAGGATATTACCAGAGATTCATTGAGGGATTCTCCAGGGTTGCACATGCCATCACTTCTTTGCAAAAGAAGGGGATGAAGTTCGAATGGACATCGAGGTGTGAAGAAAGCTTCCAGCAGTTGAAGAGTCTTCTCACCAGTGCACCAGTATTGAAAGTTGCAGATCCAGAGAAAGATTTTGTGGTGTGTACCAATGCATGCGGACAAGGGCTTGGAGGAGTCCTTATGCAGGACAACCACGTGATATGTTATGAGTCAAGAAAGCTGAAGGAACATGAGAAGAACTATGCCACTCATGATCTAGAGCTTGCAGCCATAGTACATGCTCTCAAGATGTGGAGACATTACTTGATGGGAAGGAGATTTGAGCTCAGAACAGACCATTGTGGATTGAAGTATCTATTTGATCAGCCTACTCTAAATGCTAGGCAAGTAAGATGGCTGGAGTTTTTATGTGAGTTTGATTTTGAAATCAAGCACATAAAGGGAAAGGAGAATAAGGTAGCTGATGCACTCAGCAGGAAAGTACAAGAAATGCATGTGGCATCTCTTAGTATTTGCCAATCAGATTTGAGGCAGCAGATTGTTAATCATGTTGCCGGAGATGAATTGTATGAGTAGGTAAAAGACAAATTGCAGCAGCAAAGTCTTGAGAAGAGGTATGAGGAATATAAAATTGGAGAAGATGGACTTCTTACTTATAGAAGTAGAATTTATATTCCGAATGTAGCAAATTTGAGGAGAGTTGTCATGGATGAAATCCATCAAGATCTATATTCTGGTCACCAAGGATATCAGAAGACAATCGCTACAGCTAGAAAGCGGTACTTTTGGCCAGGTATGAAAAAGGACATGGTTGAATATATTTCGAGGTGTATGAAATGTCAGCAGGTAAAGGCTGAGCATCAACATCCATCAGGTTTGTTGCAGCCTTTGCCAGTACCGGAATGGAAATGGGAAGTTATTTCCATGGATTTTATTACAGGATTGGCGATGACTTGGAGACAACATGATTCCATCATGGTTGTGGTAGACAAGTTGACTAAGGCAGCACATTTTATACCAATTAAGTCTACGCATCAGACGGATGACATTGCAAAGATATTTATGAAGGAGATTTTCAAATTGCATGGATTGCCGAAGGCAATAGTATCTGACAGAGATGTCAAGTTCACTTCCAACTTTTGGAAGGGGTTGTTTGCAGATTTGGGGACAAAGCTAAACTTCAGCACTGCATACCATCCTCAGACAGATGGGTAGACAGAAATATTTAATCAGGTGCTTGAAGACATGCTTCGCATGTACGTAATGGACAAACCAACCAAGTGGGAAGATTACTTGCACTTGGTAGAGTTTGCTTATAACAATGGACAGCATGCATCCTTGGGGATGAGTCCGTATGAAGCTTTGTATGGAAGAAGGTGTAGGACACCAGTGACTTGGGATAATCCAATGAACAGGATTGTGCTTGGACCAGAATTGCTCAAGGAAATGGAGCAAGAGGTTGTAAAGATCAGGCAGAAACTGAAAGCAGCACAGGACGGACAGAAAAGCTATGCGGATAAGCATAGGGTGAACAGGGAGTTCAGTGTAGGGGATCATGTTTACCTCAGAGTGAGGGCAAGGAAGAGGTCCTTGAAGCTTGGAAGTTGTGCCAAGTTGTCACCAAGATATTGTGGGTCGTTCGAAGTGCTTGAAAGAATAGGGCCAGTTGCATATAGACTTGCATTGCCTACTAGCACTAGAGCTCATAATGTTTTTCATGTTTCTTTGCTTAAGAGATATGTACATGATCCTAACCATGTGATAAATTGGGATGTGATTCAGGTGGAACCCGAGGGAGAGTTCCGAATCGAGCCAATGCGCATCCTCGACAGGAAGGTCACAATGCTCCGGAACCGGGCCATAGGGAAGGTAAAGGTGCAATGGGAGCACTTTAGACCTAAAGAGGCTACATGGGAGCTAGAGGATGCCATGCGATTGGCACATCCATTTTTGTTCAATTTTGTGGAACACTGAGGCGATACCAGTGTAGCATTTTGTTCAATTTTGTAAAGCACCGAGGATAGTGCTATTGAAGGGGGAGGGGAATGTAACACCCCGGTTTTGACCCTGTTGCATTAGATGTACATGATGTCTATATTGGAAATGATCATGGTGTGGAGCTAAAGGCCAAGGCCCCACCATTGATCGGTTATGCTATGTTTTGGATTTAAATTGTCACCGATGGTATATCAGGGCATGCGGCATATATTATGTTTGTCATCATGTAAACATGCATCTATAATTAATTAAATGAACCGACCAGCTACGATCGTAGCAACTAAAATGAGAAAGGGGCATGATTTTCACAAGGATAAGGATGTGGGGGAATTGTCAAACCTTGGGCCAATAAGGGAAAATACCCATGTGTCTTCTTTCCTTGTCTTACCCAACCACTTTCATTGAGAATTGCTGCTGGTGATTGAGGCAGTTATTGACTTTGGGAGTGGGGTGGCAGGACTGTCAGTCCTCACCCACATGCACACTCCACCATGGTTGACTTCACAATGGAAGAAAAACCACTGCGATCACTCACACATACATTCATTCTCTCCATGACTGTGATGAACCACGCACGCCCTTCATTTTTCATTCTCTCCACTCACGTAGACGTTTTTCTTCTCTCCGCGAGAGTGCTGGAACGCTGGTGCACTCCAATCCGCGTTCTCTCCATTGTTTGTTCATCCATGCACAGGCTGGGAGCTGTTCGTCCTCCTGCAGGAACCGTTGTCTACTCATTTTCCTCACGCACAGGAGTCTGCCCATTTCACGCACAGCTGGAAGTCGGTATTTGTCTCTTCCTCTGCGTGGTTTATGTATGTGTTACCGGTGACTTTGTTTCCCAAGGGTGAGTTGTTGTTTTCCCCTGTTGTGAGCGGTGCTCATTGATAAACTTCGGGGATGTAGTCTTCCCCATGTTGTGAATGTATTGCTGTTACGTTTGGAGCTGTTGTAAATTTACGTGAGAGTCATTTTGGCCACAATAGGGCCAAGAATGACTCGGGAATTGGCTTCCCTATCTTAAGTTGTATCAGCTGATGGATTGTATGTGTGCAATAGTTGGTCTACGGACTGTGAAGGGAGCAGATATGGGGGCTTGGTTTTCTTGATAAACTTGGTGGCTGGAACCCACACAAATAGAGCTAGAGGGCTGGCTTTCTTCTCCACAACCCCTGAATAGCACTGGAAGGGAATGCAGGGCCTGAGGGATTGTGTAGTAGAGAAGGGATTCATTCCTTGTGTTGGGTGTGTGTGGGTGTTTTAGAAGCCAATCTAGTTCTGGTGTAGGTGTTCTTGGCTCTGTAATGAGCTCACCAGCTTAGCATTGAGCCTTTCCCAACTCCTTGATGGCCTGATAAACCCAACTTTGTTGGCTTGGCTGTGTGTTTTGTATATCCTTGGCTATGTGTAAGCCTGCTAGTTCCCTTATTCCTTGGAGAATCATGCCCAGCTCGGGGGTGGCAGCGCTTCTGAGAGATTAAGGAGCACGCTGGCCTATGGTTGGGTGGAACGTTGCAGCGACGTAGCTGGTTGCAGAACGAAGTTTTCATAAGATAAGTGATCTTGACCATTTTTACTTCTGCAACCATGTTTACTGTTAATGATATGATGAACATGTTAAATGAATGCTTGTTTGAATGTATGATGTTTCCGCTGTGTCTGATAGATAATTGCATCTGTGCATGATTACATGTTCATGAGTGCCTGTTCAAGTTCAATGCACATGTTTAAGCTTTCTGTTTCAGTATTTTTATGCCTGTACATGTTCATGGGGCTCTTAGACGGGTTGGTTAACACCATGGTCGCGTCCTCTTCGCCGGTCGTAGGGTTGGGGATGTTACTCTCAATGTAGGTGATTATCCATGCATAATTTGGGAGGAGGCACCTCCTCAACGCAATTACATGAAATATATCCATCCTTAACTTGCATAGTCTTCAATCAGAGGAAACACGTCCTCAATCTAATCTGTTGAAGGAAACCCATCCTTGGATTTCATAGTCTTCTATTAGAGGAAATACATCCTCAATGCAATCTGCCGAAGGAAACCCATACTTGGCTTGCATAGTATTCTTCTCCTTTAGTTTTTCTTTCTTTCTTCACTTCCCTTCTTTAATATACAAACACCCACTTACATATTTTACTACCTTACAAACACAAAATGTCCAGTTAGGTTCATCAATATCATGATATAATTCACATACATTTATCATGATGTACTATCATAAACTATAAACATATTGATACTCAACATTGAAACACCATGAATGTGTCCATTCCCTTGAGGTGTAGTCAATGTCGACAACCATGACACAACACAACACCAGGAATGTGTCCACTCCTTTCCAATGTGTGCTATGTAGGCTATAATTGTAGTTTAAGCATTTTCCAAAAATTAAAACATTCTCAAGATATTATTTCTTATAAAATTCTTTTTAATAGTAAAACTGAGGTTAGGAGAAAGATATCTCCCTTCTTCCTCAAGGATCGAGCGAATTTTTTTAATTGTGATAAATCCTTCAATTGCAGCATGATGAAGAATCTCTTGAATGACCCCAAAGATCTTTAATTCCCTGCATTCAAACTTTCAGTTCTGTAGTTTCTTCTCTGCATCACTTATAGATAATCACATTAGTTACTTACCAATAAATCACATCAAATAATTGCAGTTAGTAAACAATACCCATTTACAACCAATCAACAACTTTTCCAGAATCAACAGTTAACATTCAATAATTAGCTAACCACATATATAACTTGTCTTAAGCTACCAATTCATACATCACTTCACATCAACTTATTGAACACGAATCTGAGCATTCAAATCTAAAACCTATGATTGCAATGCTCAAAAGAAAAGTCATTTTAACAGAATTCAAGCACTTCATGCTCTTTCAGAATTTCTTGCACATTAAATATTGCATTCAAATATATATAATTATGAGAATATTCTAAGTGGCATCAAATAATAATATCCAATAATGCATAACATAAACCAAAACATTATCCAGAGGCTAAGTGTCGAAACCTTAACTCTAATACCACATTATAACACACCTTAGTGCTACATAGCCACACGAATAACCACCATTGGTTAAAAACACTCGTAGAGCGCAAAACGAGCTCCAAAAATTTCAAAGAAAAAAAATCTAATTCAAGGTAAACCATTCACCCTGATCCATAATAGACTCAAAGAATACAAAAGCGTTGAATTAAAACAACTTAAAAAGGTTAATCACAGCTTAATCACAAATTAAAATTCATTAATCAAGCAGTTAACACGAGCGACTTCTCCATGCCGATTCTAACTTTGCCAACATCAATAATCAAGAATCACCACAACAAATGCATAAAAACAACAATCCCTCCTAACAATCGACTTTCGACGTCATCAGTCGACACACTAAAACAAGAAATACAAACACCCTCCTGATTTTCAACTTCCAATGTCGGCAGTCAAGAGTTAGCATTCCCAAATGAAAAATACACGAGGCATTCTTGACTTATGATTCCTAACGTCAGCAGGTCGGAAATCAGGAGTTGACATCATCAAACCAGAATAACACAAATCACTTCCTACTTTCGATTCCCAACATCGACATGTCAAAAGTCAACACCATATTACAAAACTTACTACGATCACTCCTAACATCTGATTCCCGATGTTGGCATGTCAAAATTCAAACGTCGACATTGACTTATCAATATAGTAATCAACAGTCATGATTTCTCATCGGGATAGTAATCAACAATCATGATTGCTCATCGGGACAGTAATCAACAGTCACAATTACTTATCGAGACAGTAATCAACAGTCATGATTACTTTGATTTCACAGAAACCACAACCAATTTCATCAAACGAGTAAGGCATGAAAAAGACTTTAACTTGACAGGTTTTATGCCATGATTGAGCAATGCAAACTTGCTTATAAGCAGGTGTCAAGCTTCCTCGATTGATATGAAAACACAAAGAAAACAAGAAGAAACTCCAAGACAAACTCGCATCAGGTTTAACAACCAAAACCAAGCTTTCAACAAACCAACTCTATAGGATTTATAGTCTTTTGACTAGTAAACCAACCTCAAAGAAATAAGCGATTCAATCACATTTATGCTATCAAATAAAGGGAAAACACAATAGACTTCATAGTCTTACATCTCCTTTCATTAAATCTCAAAAACAGAATTATAATACATGCAATATCCTTCTACATGCAAATTATATAAATAACCCAAGGAAATATGAACTTGTCTGTATTTTACAAAGGTAATTAATTGTTCCACTTTAATTCAAACCTATAAGAATTAAGCATACCAAAACACATTAATGTCGTAGTAACTTCTTCATCAATTTACTAAAACAAAGAACAAATTAACAAGTAGAACAAGTTGCAACCTTCAATGGTTATACAAACCCTCATGAATACATATGATAGTTTTCCCCTTTAAACAATTTAACGGGACTTGGCAAGCAATGCCATGCTACAACCATATAGTCCATTTAACAAAACTTTAAACATCAAAACAACTCATAAACAAAGCATCATAACAGCCTATAAATAGAGCATCAAATTCATCATTGACTCATGAAATCTTTGGAGAATTTCCATTAACTTAACTGTTAATAACCAATAGAGATAAATACTCATTCATTCAAAATATTGTCAAGCACCCAAAAACATACCTTTCATTCATTCTTATTTAGAATACGGTTATCCTTCTTAGGTACCTCATTTAATTAGTTACCCAAATCCAATAAGGAAACATTCATTTAAGTACAAAATTTCACCAACATCATAGACAGGTTGTATTATTCATTCACTATCACAACATAACAGTGGATTATCAACCATCAATGTCTAGCATGAACAACATGCACATTTTAATTATTTCACAGATTTAGATACATAAGCAAATGAAAGATAATGCAAAACATCAAACTCTTATTTGAATCCAAATCAACGGGAAATTGGCTTCGTGGAAGCCATGCTCCACCCAACTGTGGGACACTTTGTTCACAAATCTCTCAACAAAGTGCCACCCCTAAGCTGGGACTTATGAATTCACCAAGAGACTCTTCTCTTTACCCAAATTCCACTCTAACGCGTGATTATCATTTGTCATTCCTCACATTTCAATGGAAAATAGACATTGTGTTACAAGCATCTAGGAGCAACAATCTACAACCATTTCCATGCCAAACAACATAGTTCACACTCTACATTCTATCCAATAGCACCACATTGAAACACATCACCATTATCTAATTCCCAAGAATTCTATAAGAACAGTTCATGCACCAATTCACCACTTCATGGAATACAACCCAACAGTCAACCATAGACTTAACTGACCGAACATTTCAGGAATACAACCCAACAGTCAACCATAGAATTAATCGACCGAACATTTCAGGAATACAACCCAACAGTCAACCATATACTTAACTGACCGAACATTTCAGGAATATAACCATGACCATGCAATTAAGAGATTAATGGGTTCAGAGGGATCATATGGGTCAAGTGGGCTCATAAAAAACTAGGATTCGATTTCAACCACAACCTCCTCCCCCTATTGCACCCCATGCACTTTGTTTTTTTTCTCAGCTTATGTTATTCATGGTTTCATGCACATCACCCTATGTACATCCTTAGTGCATCCTCCTGTGTACTCTCTCCACACACAATCCACTTCCTACTACACGATTTGTCCCATTCAAAAATTTGCATGGTGAATCTTCCCCATGAGCAACGTATCAAAGACACATCTCAACCCCAACATAATCTTCCACTAAATGCACTTAGAAATCAGAAACAAGTTTAGGGATTACAGACAAGGGTTTAAGCTTTAAACAAGTACAAAGGTCTTTCTTTTGGTATTAAGGTAATAACAAGGTTAAAACATGACACACTAGGGCATATACAAACTCCCTTCCCTCTCCCCTGGTGAATTCACATGTCCCCCATTTCTTCAGCATTTGGGCACCACCAAAGCCATTTTTTATATTTATTATTACATAATATCAAAATGTACATTTGACCAACCATATAGGCACTGCATATCAATACTTACATTATACACAGGATAAACTCAGGAGGTCTCAAGTCGGGGTATTGCATTCCCCACTCCTTAATTTCAACACTGTCCTCAGTGTTCCATTTCAAAACACAAGAACAAAATTTTCAGACTCATTTACAAATATACATTTTTCAAAAACCCATGGGAATAATCTTCCCACATCATATCTTCCAATTACACAAATGTTGCAAGTTCTTTTATGCATTGTGTCTTTCACATTGAATCTTCAATGCCACGTCCATTGAACCTCTTAATGTTGCTCTTGTTGGCTTTGACTTTCCATCTCAACATGTAGACTGTTCATTTCGGCGATTTTTCAGCAGGATAAGAGTAAATTCCTATCACCTACCATCATCAATTCATATCTCTCTTCAGTTTATTGAAAGCTTTCCTCTGCAATCATTTACTGTAAATTTATTAAGCCAGTATAGTAGTAAGAATCATGCCATTTCTTTATATGAATGATTAACTATATCATTTTTGTTCAGAATATTTTTCATGCATTCCATGTTTAATTCAACATGTGCATAAAGAGGACTTCATTTATCTTCCTTTATTTTTATAGAGATTTAACTATTTTCAATATTCATTGTTTATTTCAACTAAAATAACATAATAGAGTTTCATCTATAGATGTGTATCAACAACTTTATTTTCCTAGAAAGCAATGACAAATATAAAAAAAGAAGGGTAAGAGTTTCCCCCTCTTAGTCTTATCCACATCCGGAGCTCCACAACTTTGGCTTCCTTACTCCTTTGTCTCTTTCACTTTGAATTGCAAGCGTTCATATCACCTACCCATCAATCCAAATTTTACTCTTCACATCTGCAGTTTGTCCAAGGCCTCACAACTCGGGCGTTTCTTTGGTTTATTGAGAGGATCCTTAGCTGACAGGACCACCACATGTCCACGATATCATTCATCATTTGTCATTATTACTATTAGTGTTGTTGTTGTTGTTGTTGTTAAGTTTTTTCATAAGGCCAGGCACCTCCCTCCCCCTTCGGATTTTGTTATAGGTGGAAGATTTTATTATTGTATTGATTTAATGTCCTTTTATTTTATATTTCTTTACTTCCTTTCCAACCTTTCTTTTTTTTCCTTGGAAAAAATTCATAATTTTATTTCGAAGTGGAACAAAATTACATCTGCACATGTAAGAGGATCACTAAGGATCCCTACATTGTCACATATCTGTCTCATATTATCCTAACCAAAAAAATTACAAACTATCCCAACCTGAATATCAACTAGATACAGTACATTCATATATTTGATGTCACAGAAAACAATTCCAAACAGAAATATATATAAAATTAGCTCGAAAGGATATCAAAACCATATCTGTGTGGAATGAATATCCAAATCATATAATCGTTGTCTCAAAATAAACAGTCCCAGATAGTATATACTCAATACATATATGGATTCCAAATCAGTGTATACGGGTCACATCCTTTCCAACCTTTCACTGCAGCACCATCTTGCAAAATTTCCTACTTCTTTAGAGGAAACATGTCTTCAATGCAGGTGCTCAACCATGCATAATTTGGGAGAAGGCACCTCCTCAATGCAATTGAATGAAAGAAATGGATCCTTGACTTTCATAGTCTTCAATAAGAGGAAACACATCCTCAATGCAATCTATCGAAGGAAACCCATCCTTGGATTGCATAGTCTTTTGTAAGAGAAAATACATCCTCAGTAGAATATGTCGAAGGAAACCCGTCCTTGGCTTACATAGTCTTCTTCTCCTTTAGATTTGGTTTCTTTCTTCACTTCCCTTATTCAATATGCAAACACCCACTAGCATATTTTACCGCCTGACAAACACATAATGGCTATCCAGGTTCATCAATATCAGGATATAATTCACATACACTTATCCTAATGTATTATCATGAAATATAAACATATTAATACTCAACATTGAAATACCAAGAATGCATCCATTCCCTTGGGGTGTAATCAACGTCAGCAACCATGATACAACACAACACCAAGAATGTGTCCACTACTTTCTGATGTGTGCTTTTAGGTTGTAAATGTAACTTAAGGATTTTTCAAAAAATAAAAACATTATCATGATATTATTTCTTATAAATTTATTTTTAATGTCAAAACTGTTTAGGGTAAAGCTGTCTCTCTTATTCCTCAAGGCTTGAGCAATTTTTTTTAGTTGTGCTACATTATTCAATCAAAAAATGATGAAGAATCTATCGATTGACCCTAGAGATCCCTATTCAAACTTTTAGTTCTATAGTTTCTTCTTGGCAGCACTTGCAGGTAATCAAATTAGTTACTTACCAACAATGTTATCAGAACCGGACCGGTCATCGAACTGGCGAAGCCCAAAATGTGAACCGGACCGGAAACCGGACCGGAACCAGAAAAAAACCGGGTAAAAAACCGGCTGACTAAAAAATACATAAAATATTCATATT
>LPNX010560049.1:169266-226035 GCA_001517045.1 Pseudotsuga menziesii
GACCCTGTGAACCGGTCAGACCGGCCGGTTTTTCCGGTTCCGGGCCGGTTCTGATAACACTGCTTACCAATAAATCATATCAGATAATTGCAGTAAACAAACAATACCCAATTATAACCAATCAACAACTTTTCCAAAATCACTAGTTAACTTCCAATAAGTAGATAACCACATATCTAACTTGTCTTAAGCTACCAATTCATGCATCACTTCACAATAATACGATGAACATGAACCCAAGAATTCAAATCCAAAACCTATGATTGCAATGCCCAAAAGAAAAATCATTTTACCATAATTCAAACACTTCATGCTCTTTCATAATTTCTTGCAGATTAAAGACTGCATTCAAATATATATAAATCTGCAATTATTCTAATCAGAATCAAATAATAATATCCAATAATGCATAACATAAACCAAATCATTACCTAGAGGCTAAGAGTCGAAACCTTAGCTCTGATACCACACTATAACACACCACAATGCGACACAACCACATGAATACCCATTGGTGGCTAAAAACATTAAGATATCGTTCAACATGATCCAAAATTTCTCAAAGAAAAAAAACCAAATTCAACGTAAACCATTCACCAAGAGCCATAATAGACTCAAATATTGTGGAAGCGTAAAAAGCTTAGTCACATATTAAAATTAATTAATCAAACAATTAATAGAGTTAATTAAACTTAGCCGACGGATTAATCTGCCTTTTCGATCTAAACTGTTGATCTTGACTTATCCATGTTGATTCAGACTTTAACGACATCATAAGTCAGGAATCGACACAACAAATTCAGAAAAACAACAATTCCTTTTGACTTCTGTTGGGGCGCGCACCCCAACGGTCCTTAAGGTGGGTAACTCCGCGGGTTTTTGGGAGTTTGTAAGCGGAGTTACGGCTCAAAATAGTCTTAGGGGTGTCGGGGTTGAGTCAAAGTCCTCTGTTTGTAATAAACCCATGGTTTAAGTACAGGGTTTAGGGTTTGGGGTGCCCATGGTTTAAGACCATGGTTTTGTAATAAGTGCACTATAAATAAGCACTTTTGTAAAGAAGTAAGGTTAGGCTTTTTTTGTGTAAGATGAATTGATGTGAAGCTAAGGCTATTTTGTAAGAAAAGGTTAAGTCCCAGCTGTGTGCATGGACGACCTCTGCAGCTATGTGCGCAGAGGGTTTTTGGGTGATTAAGGAAATCTGCAGCTGTGTGCGCAGAGGCCTGCAGCTGTGTGCGCAGATCAGAACTGTGGTTTTTGTAGAAAGATTGAATAAAAAACAGTTCTGTGGACATAACCCCTACACTGGGGGTGAACCACGTTATATCTTGTGTCGTGGTTATGTGTGTTGTTTCTGTTGTGTTCTTTCCTGGATTAATATCTATATATCTGATAAGTAAAGATCACTGCTAGATAATAACTTCGCTGTGAATTCCCAGTAAAGGGTTGCGCAAGGCACTGTTTGTTTATCTAACCGCGAAGCTAAATAAGTGAATGTTAATCTCTGTGATTTATATTTATAATCTGTTTAAAAGCTAAAGGTAAAGTAATATCCCTCTTCTGCTTGCAGAAATCTGGTTCTGCGGCACCCCATAGCATTTTCGAGTGAGACTGCAACCTGTTCGCAGGTTGTTGCTGAAAGGGCCAACTCTGTGGGTCTTTTGTTGGTGCGAAGTTAAAGGTATAAAACCCAGGTCTGCCCTATAGCCCAACAAATTGGTTCCGTTGCCGGTTGAACTCAGTATCTGCTCAAGAGGGGTTTATGTCGTACCTCGAGGGTTATGCTCTGGAGACCCTCTGTGAAGGAAATCGGTGATTGGCTTGATGAGACTTATCTGAAATTCGTTGAGCAAGAGAACAAAGATCCACGTCGTAGTGCACACGAATTTTTACAAAGGTATGTTTTTTGTGATGTTTATGAAATTTTCTTTGGTAGTATCCACTTTGAGTTGCACCAGTGGTTATCCAGGATAACAGAGAGAAGGACGAACTTCCAAGAACGTTAGTTTCCTGCTTGGACCCCCGCAAGAATTAATATACTGAAAAGGGTAAACAACGAGATATCCCGCGTTGTTGATTTCTGGACAACGCGAACCCTTGAAGCCTTTGTGACGGAGTTCGCCATCGACACGAGTACTTCCTTTAGTGAAGCCGAGCGGCAATTTTTCAAAGGGCCAAGGGGTAAGTTTTTGAATTCATTTAGTTTGAGAATTAAAATGCTATTAGCTGAAAAAGGTATATTGCTCATTGAATCAGACTGTTAGATTTTGTATTACTAACCTATGTTTGCAAGTGAAAATACCTTCGACGAGCAAAGTGGTTTGTTGCAAAGTGGAAAAATGTACAAGAGAGATTTTGGATCCTATTCCCAGGTTCAGCATACCGAGTATCCCCCTGTAAATCCCGTAGAATCAGAACCCAAAGAAACCCCTTCTGTTGGAAACCCTCCGGTAACCCCACAACGAAGACCTATTATCCCTGAGAACCCGTCGCAGTCTGAAAGTCACCCTAGCCCGAGTATTCCTGTCACAGGTCAGTCTACCCCAGTCAATTCCCCCCCGCCTACTTCCAGTCCCCCTCCTTCCCCCCCTAGACCTGCGATGGCCCATATGCATGATGACATTAAGCTCCCCGTTTTCAAAGGAACTGGATCAGAGGATCCAGGACAGTTCTGGTTTTTATGTGAAGCAGTGTGGACTGCTAAGTCCATTACGGATCAAGATACAAAAAGAGCGCAGCTGGTTACTTCTTTTTCAGAGACCGTTCTCTGACCTGGTTCATGAAGTTCTCCAGCACTTAGAACCATGCATTAGCTGATATAAAAGTAACAATGATAAAGGAATTTAAGAAGCTGAAATCAGAGTCGCATTGTATCATGGAGTTGAAAGAAATTCAACAGAAGCATGGCGAATCAGTGTGGGACTTCGATCAAAGGTTCAAAGTTCTGCTAGACCAAGTCAGTTTTACCATTGGACCTGCGCAGCACAAGGAATGGTTCATTGCAGCGTTGCTACCGCATATCCGAACTCCACTCATGCAACAGAAGGTTGCTGACTAGCAAGAGGCTCTGGAAATCGTGATAAAGCTTGAAACCGCCCCTGTCGCAGACAATTCCGGTATTGCTCAAATCCAATCGCAGTTGGCAGCGATGGATCTGGAGCTTCGCGATATGAAACAAGGAAAAACCGGTCGCGAAGAGGTTTGGTGTACACAATGTCGCACAGAAGGTCATGCCAAGGAACACTGTCATGTGGTAAGAAATTACCTGAATACTGGTGCGCCAAACCCGTTTACCCCGTAAGTTCTTTATTGTGAGCTTTGCAGAACAACAGGGCAGCATCGACCTGAAGACTGCTATCTGCTACAGAGGTATGGACAAGTACCTAAGAACCCCTATTGTAAATTCTGTAAGTCCATAGGACATAACGAAGATGAGTGTCGCAGTTATGACTTCATGAGAGAGCGCACCTACGATGCCTATCGGGTACAAAATGAGGGACCGAGCAATGATGGCTATGGCTACCGCGGTGGTGCATCAGGTAGAGGTGCTTTTGGAAGCTGTGGTCATGGTAGTATGGCTGGCAGAGGACGTGGTCAGGTGGTGTGTTATAATTGTAACCAGGACGGACATCTGGCTCGCGACTTTCGGAACCCCACTACGACATGTTGGTATTGCCGGGCAGTAGATCATGTGATCGAGCAGTGCCCGCAGTTGATAGCTAAGATTCAGGAAAGAAATAGTTCCCCTACTCAAAATCTTCAGATGATTTCCATCTAGCAAAGACCTGCCCCAGCCATTAATGTTTTTACCCAGAGCGGAGCTACGATGCACATACAGACTAAGGAGGAACAGCCTGACGAAGCTTGGGTTCGTAAGGCCCCCATGAAAGTTCCTGCCTTTGATATTGAAAAAGAGAAAGAGACATCCATGGAAGCCCAGAAAGATTTTGTGGATTCTAGTACATCAGTAGTACCTGCGCAACCACATCAGCAGCAGTCGTCGCCGCAAGAAGCTTCAACGGATAAAGTAAGTACCCTGTCCTCCTTTCTACAGAGTTGTCTGAAACTCTTAAGAAATCAGAATGCTTTAAGTGAGTTGCAGAAAGTTATTGCTTCCTGCGAACCTCAGCAAAGTTCTGGTCAGGAAAAACCTGTTAATAGAGTGAGGAGAACTGGCAGGGAAATGGGATTGAATGCTCAGATAGGAGAATATGATATAACCGATGTTATTTTGGATCTAGGATCAGAGGTAAATGTCTTAACCAAACAGACCTGGGAACAAATGGGAAAACCTACCCTTGATTGGTCACCTATACATTTGAGATTAGCCAATCAGCAGAAGATTGTGCCCCTAGGACGATTCCCTAATGTCCCAGTAGATATTGATGGTGTCTGTACTGTAGCAGACTTCAAAGTTATTGAGATCATTGACGATAGCAATCCCTATCTAGCCTTGTTAGGTATTGAGTGGGCAATGGCAAATGCTGCAGTTATTAACCTTAAGAAGAGACAGATGACTTTCGAAGGGAAAGATTTGAGAGTCATAGTCCCATTGGATCCTTCCCAAGGAGAAAGGTACACAGAACCCCTTCGAGATGAAGATCAAGATGTGTTGGACCATATCTACAATATCACAGCAAAGGAAGAAGATTATGTTGATCCTAACGCCGAGGGTATTATGGACTGGCAGTGTGACAGCTCCTGTATGACGGATTCAGATGATGGTCTAGAGAATTGGTAGAACAGATTGTATGAGCTACATGGCCACCGTTGTGCAAGAATTACCAAGTCTCTTAGATGGCTTAGCTCGCAGACAAGACCCTTACCTGTTTTTGATGGTTCGACAGACCCAAATGAGTTTATTGAGCAATTCTCAGCCCAGATACCAGACTCACAGAAAATGGAGATTTTGGACTCAGCATTCAGAGCTATAGCAGCCCAATGGTGGAATGGTCACAAACAGTACATCCATAGTTGGAAAGTTTGCCAACAGTCCCTTCACCTGAGATTCACGGATCGACCACAGGAGGTCCGGAGCAGATTTAATGGTAAGACTAACCCTCAGAAGCATTTGGAGCAATGTTACGAAGCCTGGAAGCATGTACCTCGTATAGAGTGGGTACATAGGTTTGTGCATACCTTGGATCCTATTGCAAAGAATTGGTATGCGGAATTCGAGCTTCGCCGGGGTACTGTAAGTTGGGATACTCTTGTTGACAGTTTTGTATTGACATTTTCTATTAATGAGGTTTTCCCTACTTTAGACGCAGCTATTAGGTTGATCCATACTAAGGTGTTTGATGATCAAGAGACAGCAGAATACCAACTAGATTGGAAGGCACAAGAAGCTAATGCAGTCGAATGTTATAACCTCGCAATTGATGAGGATGACGATCCGTGCAACATTGATATTCCGGAGTCAGAAGGCCACTGCGAAGTTCATGGACTAGCAGTCGAAGTTCCTGACGTGACACAGCCCCTAAAGACGCAGACCATAAACATTGGCTCAGAAGAATAGCCTAAGCATGCTACCATTGGAGATTATTGGGATGAGGAAATGGTAAGCAAACTGACCCAACTTCTCCATGAATAACAGGACCTATTTCCAATAAAGTTTTCAGAGATGAAAGGTATCCTGGGTGATATAGGAGTCATAAAGATCCCCTTGAAACCTGATGCAAAGCCTGTGAAACAGCGTCCTTATAGGTTGAACCCTAAGTATAAGGAAAAAGTTAGGATGGAGTTGGATAAGATGCTTGCTGCAGGAATTATTGAGCCCGTTGAGGAATCTGAGTGGGTCAGTCCTATGGTGGTGCAAGAGAAGAAGACTAAGGGTGAAATCCGAATCTGTGTTGATCTAAGGAAGCTGAATGATGCTTTTCTACATGATCCTTTCCCCACACCTTTCATAGATGAAGTGTTAGACAATGTCGAGGGTCAAGAAGTATACTCTTTTACTAATGGATTTTCAGGTTACCATCAGATCAGAATTGCTCCAGAGGATCGACATAAGACAACCTTTGCTACAGAAATGGGATCCTTTTAGTATACAGTTATGCCCTTTGGATTGAAGAATGCACCTGCTATACTTTCTAGAGTAGTCATCTCTACCTTTAAGGAATATATATATAAATTCTTAGAAGTTTACTTTGATGATTGGACTATCTTTGGGCTACTCAAAGACCATATAACTAGTTTAAGACTTATGCTGGATAAATGTAGACAGCACCAGATTTCCTTGAACTTGAAAAAGTGTATCTTTTGTGCACCTTTTGGGATTCTGCTAGGTCACATTGTATGTAAACAAGGCTTGATGATGGATCCGGCGAAGATAGCTATTATTGTGAACCTGCCACCTCCAACATCTATTAGACAACTTCGCACTACACTTGGTCATACTGGATATTACAAGAAATTTATTAAAGGATATGCTCAGATTACTGCTCCGATGGAAAAGCAGTTGAAGAAAGATATTAAGTTCGAGTGGACACCTGAGTGTCAAGCAAGCTTGGATATTCTGAAGGAAAAGATGGTAACTGCTCCTATCTTAGTATTCCCTGACTGGAATAAGGAATTTCATGTGCATGTCGATGCATCCTCCATTGCTCTGGGTATAGTATTGGCCCAGTCAGGTGAAGGTAATATTGATCACCCCATTTCTTTTGCAAGCAGGAAATTGTCCACAGCAGAGAAAAATTATACTACAACAGAACGAGAAGGTCTAGCTATGGTTTATACATTTCAGAAGTTTCGACATTATCTGTTAGGATCTCATTTTAAGATGTTTACTGACCATTCTGCTTTGAAGTATTTGGTTAACAAACCTGTGCTAGGTGGAAGGATATGCAAATCTCTAATTCTATTTCAGGAATATGACTTTGAGATTATAGTCAAACCGGGAAGACTGAATCTAGGACCTGACCACTTGTCGAGGCTCGAGTCGGGCAAAGAACCTACCAGCTTGGACGTGGGTCTTCTTGATGCCCAGTTTTTTGCCATCCAGATGGTTGATGAATACTTTCAGGATATTGTTCAGTATTTGTCCACAGGTTTTCCACCCGCCGAGATGACAACACAACAGAAGAAACAGCTGGTGGTTCGTGCAGCTGAATTTACCTTAATAGCAGGACAATTATATAAGATGGGACTAGATGAAATACTGCGCAAATGTGTCCTAGAGCATGAAAAGCCGTTAATTTTGGCTAAGGCACATTCTGGGGCAGCAGGAGGTCATTACACAGGAAAAGCTACAGCACAGAAGATTCTGACAGCCGGATTGTGGTGGCCCACAATTCACAAGGACGCAAGAGAATACTGCCACAGCTACGACATCTATCAAAGGACGGGCAAACCATCCAGGAGGGATGAGATGCCTCTGGTTCCACAGGTAACTTTACAACCCTTTGACAAATGGGCTGTTGATTTTGTTGGACCTATCAATCCCCCCACGAAGAAGTCAGGAGCAAGATACATTATTACAGCAACTGACTACCTCACCCGTTGGGCCGAAGCTCAACCAGTCAAGAACTATAGCGCTGCTACAGCTACAAAGTTCATCTTCGATAACATCTTGTCCAGATTTGGGTGTCCTAGAGTCCTTATGAGTGATCAGGGCTCACATTTTCCAAATAAGACTATTGAAGTATTGACTGAAGAATTTCAGGTATATCATCAGAAGAGTACTGCCTATCATCCACAAGCAAATGGAACTGTCGAAGCTTTTAACAAGATCCTCGAACAGGCTCTGACGAAGGTTTGCAACGTTAACAGAAATGACTGGGATCTTAGAATTCCAACAGTACTATGGGCTTATAGGACTACCTGCAAGAAATTGACAGGCCATACACCTTTTAGGTTGGTCTATGGACAAGAAGCAGTCATGCCCATGGAATACATTGTTCCTAGCCTCAGAATATCTGCTTTCACAGAGATGGATGACCCAGCGATAATAACAGAAAGGCTGACAAAAATACTAGAACTTGAAGAGGACAGATTTATTGCAGGGTTCCAGCAGCAAGTGCAGAAAGCTCGAGAAAAAGCATGGCATGATAGACACATCAAGAAGAAGCAGTTCCAACAGGGTGATCTTGTGCTCTTATATGACAGCAAATTCATGAAATTCCCAGGTAAGTTCAAGACACATTGGAAAGGACCATACATAGTGCAAAAAGTTACTGATGGTGGTGCAGTCCAGTTAGCTAAGTTGAATGGAGAAATTTTACCTTCCATGGTAAATGGCAGTCGTTTGAAGAAGTATAGGGACAGGACAGGACCTCCTAATCAGAAGTAACACTAGGAAGGATAGTATAAGTACCAAGAACAGTTGAAATTGGGTGTTAGACTATAATGAAGTTGTCCTAAAAACTACGAAGTGTGGAAGACCATCCAAGTTTGAAGGTTAATATTGTGTCGAAGGTTCTTGTCAAAGCGAAGCTCAAGTTAGTAGTTATGTCGGAGATTAAAAGTGTGTCGCAGCTTAAAATGTGACGGATGGGACAAACTAGACTTGGCGGCGCCGGCACGCAAACTGCCCGCCCTGCCTGCAATGATGAGATCTTGGGAAAATCTGGCGCCATATGGACAGGATTTCCGCCACTCCATCAGATTCAGCGTCATTAGTGCACCATGATGACCTATTCTCTTGTGGGATTCTATAAGAAGCTACCCCGGTCCGCGACTCCTGCATTGTGCATTTCTTTGAGTTTCTTCAGTTAGGACCATGTCGAAGGATTGTGAAACCCAGGAGTTACTACGAGAGTTCAGGGAGAGAGGTTTGCAAAACCTCCTGAGCAATCCACCTATGCAGAAATGCTCAACCAGAACGAAGAAAGGCAGAAGTTCGCTCTAAACCGGACGAAGGAAGGCAGAAGTTCGCTCTAATGTGGAGCGACGAAAGGCACAAGGCCTCACGCGAAGACCTTGAAGCATCCCAAGATGTATCCTCCTGGTTTGGCAGAACCAAGGCGGCTGTTTGTCTTATGCACCTCGACACACAATTCGGGGGCCCCTAAGTTGTGGATGGTCAAATGTTCGGCAAGCAGATCGAAGGATGAGGTCCCTGATAGATCAAGAAAGCCTGAACCAGCATATTACGAAGGAAAGGAACAAGCAGCCAACAACTACATGTATGGCTTCAGCAAGCAGCGCACTATGTTTCGCCAACAATATTCTACCACCAGAAAAGCAGCCGAGTGTCCCGGGATGGGCCACTAGTAAGTCTTAGGGGCCTGTTGGGGCACGCATCCCAACGGTCCTTAAGGTGGGTAACTCCGCGGGTTTTTGGGAGTTTGTAAGCGGAGTTATGGCTCAAAATAGTCTTAGGGGTGTCGGGGTTGAGTCAAAGTCCTATGTTTGTAATAAACCCATGGTTTAAGTCCAAGGTTTAGGTTCGAGGTGCCCATGGTTTAAGACCATGGTTTTGTAATAAGTGCACTATAAATAAGCACTTTTGTAAAGAAGTAAGGTTAGGATTTTTTGTGTAAGATGAATTGATGCGAAGCTAAGGCTATTTTGTAAGAAAAGGTTAAGTCCCAGCTGTGTGCATGGACAACCTCTGCAGCTGTGTGCGCAGAGGGTTTTTGGGTGATTAAGGAAATCTGCAGCTGTGTGCGCAGAGGCCTGCAACTGTGTGCGCAGCTTTGAGGAGTTGAAGGGATCTACAGCTGAGTGTGCAGATCAGAACTGTGGTTTTTGTAGAAAGATTGAATAGAACACAGTTCTGTGGACATAACCCCTACACTGGGGGTGAACCACGTTATATCTTGTGTCGTGGTTCTGTGTGTTGTTTCTGTTGTGTTTTTTCCTGCATTAATATCTATATATCTGATAAGTAAAGATCGCTGCTAGATAATAACTTCGCTATGAATTCCCAGTAAAGGGTTGTGCAAGGCACTGTTTGTTTATCTAACCGCGAAGCTAAATAAGTGAATGTTAAGCTCTGTGATTTATATTTATAATCTATTTAAAAGCTAAAGGTACAGTAATATCCCTCTTCTGCTTACAGAAATCTGGTTCTGCGGCACCCCATAGCAGTTTCGGTGAGACTGCAACCTGTTCGCAGGTTGTTGCCGAAAGGGCCAACTCTATGGGTCTTTTGTTGGTGCGAAGTTAAAGGTATAAAACCCGGGTCTGCCCTATAGCCCAACAACTTCTAACTTCTAACGTCAATAGTTAGCACACCAAAACAAGAAATACAAACACCCCTCCCGACTTCCAACTTCTGACGTCAATAGTCAAGAGTCTACCTGCCCATACAAAAAATACATAAGCCAAACCTGAATTATGATTCCGAGCCTCCAAAGTTGAGAATTGCCATTATTAAATGAGAATAACACAAACCACTTCTGACTTCTATTTCCCAACGTCGAAAGTCAAAAGTAGACACCATCAAACAAAACTTACTACGATCACTTCCAACTTCTGATTCCTAACGTTGGCACGTATCAAGTAGAAATTCGACACTCACTCATTGGCACAGTAATCAACGTTCACAATTTCTCATCGGTATAGTAATCAACGCTCATAATTACTCTGATTTCACAAAAAGTGCTTAACTAATTTCATGAAACAACCAAGGAATGAAAAAGACTTTAAATTAACAAGCTTTTATGCCATGATCTGGCAATAAAACCTTGCTTACAAGCATGCGTCAAGCTGCTTCGATAGACACAAAAACACAAAGAAAACAAGAAGAAACTCCAAGTAAAACTTGTCGCGGGTTTAACAACCAAAATCATGCTTTCAACAAACCAACTCTATAGGCTGTATAGTCTTTCGGCTAACAAACCAGCCTCAAACAAAGAATGGATTCAATCACAGGTTTGATATCAAATAAAGAGAAAGCACAACAAACTCCGTAGTCTTACATCTCCTTTCATTCAATCTCAAAAACATATTTATAATGCATGCAATATCCTTCTTCATGCAAATTATATAAATAAGCCAAAGAAATATGGACTTCTCTTTATTTTACAAAGGTGAATAATTGTTCCACTTCAATTTAAACCTATATGAATTGAGCATACCAAAACACATGAATACTTTTGTAACTTCTTCATCAATTTACTCAAACAGAGAACAGGATAATATTACAACAGAAAATATTGACATATATTGTAGTAGGTCTTGCTTGGATGACTTAAGCGTTTAGGCAGGTATGGTAGCTATAGACCCGTCTCTGAAGTCCTGTTTGTATTGGAAGTTCTGGCAGTTGAGAATATATCTGGCAGTCCCACACCCACAAGAGTTGGTCACTCGCTACAGCTACTTATTTTTTCCATTCGTTCACTGCACATAGTCCGCCTCCCCGGCTCTAGTCCCTTCCCTCACGTAATACTGGCTCTAGTATGTGGAACAAAGTAACAAGTAAAACAAGGTACAACCTTCAATGGTTATACAAACCCTCATGAATATATATCATAATTTTCCCCTTTTTCACAATTTAATATGACTTGGCAAGCAATGTCATGCTACAACCATCTAGTCCATTTAACGAAGCTTGAAGATCAAAACAACTCATAAATAGAGCATCATAACAACCTTTAAACAAAGAATCAAATTCATCATTGACTCATGAAATATTTGGAGAGTTTCCATTAACTTAACTGTTAATAACCAACGGAGATAAATACTCATTCATTCACACTATTGTCAAGCACTAAAAATAGACCATTCATTCATTCTTATCCGGAATACCTTTATCCTTCCTTGACACCTCATTTAATTAGTTATCCAAGTCCAACAAGGAAACATTCATTTATGTACATACTTTGACCAACACTATATACGAGTTGTATTATTCATTCACTATCACAACATAACAACAGTTTATCAACCATCAATCTAGCATGAACAACATGCACATTTGAATTGTTTCATACATTCAAATACATAAGCAAATACAATATAATGCTAAACATCAAACACTTATTTGAATTCAAATCAACGGATAATTGGCTTCATGGAAGCCACACTCCACCAAGTCGTAGGCCACTTTGTTCACAGATCTCTCAACAAAGGACCACCCCTCAGGTGGGACTTGTGAATTCACTAGGAGACTGTTCTCTTTACATGAATCCCACTCTAACACAATATTATTATTCGGCATTCCTCACATTTCATAGGAAAATGGACATATGTTCACAGGCATCTAGGAGCAACAAGCAATAGCCATTTCCATGCTAAACAACACACATCCCACTCTGGATTCTTTCTGATGGAACCATAGTGAAACACATCACTGTTATCTAGTGCCCAGGAAGTCCACAAGAACAATTCATGCACCAATTCACCACTTCATGGGCTACAACCCAACAATCAACCACAGACTTAACTGAACGTTTCAAGGATACAACCATGGTCATGTAGTTCAAAGATTAATGGGTTCAGAGGGGTCATCTAGTTCAACTAGGCTCATCCAAAATCAAGATTCATCCTCTACCACGGCCTCCTCCCCCTGCTGCACCCCATGCACTGCATTTTTTCTTAGCTTATGCTATTCTAGGTTTCATGCACATCACCCTACGCACATCCTCTACACATGCTCCTGCGTACTCTCTCAATGCATATTCCACTTCCTGCTCCATGAGTTGTCCCATTCAATCATTTGCATGGCAACTCTTCCCCATGAGAAACGTGTCAAAGACACAATTCACCCCCCACCTAATCTTCCACTAAACACACTTAAATAATAAGAAATAGGTTTAGGGATTAAAAACAAGGGCTTAATCTTTAAACAAGTACAAATGTCTTTCTTTTGCTATCAAGGAAATAACAGGGTTAAAACATGACCCACTAAGACATCTACAAACCCCCTTACCTCTCCCCTCGTGAATTCACCTATCCCCCATCCCTTCAGCTTTTATCCACTACCAAAGCCAAAATTTATATTTATTATTATATAACATCAAAATGTACATTTGACCTACCATACAAGCATTACATATCAATTCTTAAATTATGTACATGATAAACTCAGGGGGTCTCAGCCAGGGGTATTACATTCCCCCCACCCTTAAATTCAACATCATCCTCGGTGTTCCATTGTTAAAAACACATGAACAACATTTTCAAACTCATTTACAAAAATACATTTTTCAAAAACCCATGGGAATACACTTCCCATATCATATCTTCCGATTACACAAATGTTGCAGGTTCTTTTCTGTCACATTGAATCTTCAATGTCATTTCCATTGAACCTCTTCATGTTGCGCCTGTCGGCTTTGACCTTATAGCTCAACATGTAGACTTTCCATTTTAGCGACTCCTTAGCCAAATAAGAGAACGTTGCATGAACTGCCATCATCAATTCATATATCTCTTCAATCTTCTTTAGCTTTTACAACAACATCAACAACTTTCAATTAAAAGCTTTCCTCTGCAATCATTTACCATAAATCCATTGATCTAGTATAGTAGTAAAAATTAGGCCAACTATATCCATTGATCCATTGATATAGTATATGAATGATCAACTATATCATTCTTTGTTCAAAATATTTTTCATGCATTCCATGTTTAACTCAACATATGCATAAAGAGGACTTCATTTATCTTCCTTTCTTTTTAGAGAGATTTAACTATTTCAATATTAATTGTCTATTTCAACCAATTTAATGCAATAGAGTTTCATCTGTAGATGCATATCAACAACTTTATTTTCCTATAAAGTAATGACAAACATAGAAAAGGAAGGGTAAGGGTTTCCCCCTCTTAGTTTTATCCACGCCCAGAGCTCCACAACTTTGGTTTCCCTACTCCTTGGTCTCTTTAACTTTGAATTGCAAGTGGCCATCTTGCCTAACCATCAATCCAACTTTCACTCTTCACATCTAAAGTCTGTCAGACCTCACAACCCAGGCGTTTTGTGTTTTTTTAGAGGATCCTTAGTTGATAGCACCACCACATGTCCATGACATCATTCATCATTTATCATTTTACTATTACTATTATCATTGTTATTATTATTATGTTTGTTCGTTAGGGGGGGTGTCTCCCTCCCCCTTCGACGTTTGTTAGTAGGTGGAAGTTTTTATTAATTTATTATCCATTTATTTTATATTTCTTTACTTCCTTTACAACCTTCACTGCAACACTATCTTGCAAAATTGTGCTTCTTCTTTAGAGGAAGCGCGTCTTAAATGCAGGTTCTCAACCTTGCATAATTTGTGAGGAGGCACCTCCTCAAATGCAATTAGATGAAATAAATCCTTCCTTGACTTGCATAGTCTTTAATCAGAGGAAACACGTCCTCAATGCAATATGTCAAATGAGATCCATCATTGGCTTGCATAGTCTTCTTTTCCTTTAGCTTTGTTTTCTTTCTTAACTTCATTTTTTCAATATGCAAACACACACTTGCATATTTTACTACCTGACAAACACAGAATGGCTAGCCAGGTTCATCAGTATCATGATATTGCATTCAAATATAAATAATTATGCAATTATTCTAATTGGCATCAAATAATAATATTCAATAATGCATAATATAAACCAAAACATTACCCAGAGGTTGAGTGTCAAAACTTATCTCTTATACCACACTGTGACAGACCGAGGCGCTACATAGCCACACAAATAACCATAGGTGGCTAAAAACACACGTATAGCGCCAAATAGACTCCAAATTTTCTTAAGGAAAAAATGAAATCAAGGTAAACCATTCACCACGAGCCATAATAGACTCAAAGACTGTGGCAGCGTAGAATTAAAACAACTTTAAAAGCTTAATCATTTCATAATCACATATTAAATCATTAATCAAACAAGTAACAAAGTTAATTAACATAGCCAATGGATTAATTTGTCTTTCCTATCTAAACTATCAATCCCAACTTCTCCATCGATTTCGACTTTGTCGATATCGACAATCAGGAATCGACACAACAAAATAGAAAAACAACAATATGTTGGGCCTAGGGAAAGGAAAGCATAATTCACTTAGAATTTTGCCTAGTATGGAGAAGAGATAAAGGCAAAAGAAGGAAAAAGAAGAGAAGGGAGTTGCGACAGAGTCAACGACAAGAAGAAAGAAGAAGGAGAAGAAGAGAAAGGAGCTGTGATAGAGGTAGCGACATGGAGGAAGAAGAAGGAATATGCGTGACAAAAGAAAGATGTGTGATAGAAGGAAAGGACGCGGTAGAGAAAGAATGCAGCATAGTGGATCCATGTCAGAAGGCATGTAGTGGTGTAACAGTTAGAAAGTGATAGGTTAGAAGGATCGTGGGTACGAGGTAAGCTAGAGCCGACGGAAGTCACACATACGAAGGTATCTTTGTAAGTCAGGTCGTTAGTTCCTATTGTCATGCGTCGCTAGAATAGGAAAGACAACCTATTAGGATAAATGTATGAAGTCGGTTGAGATATCGACATGTAAAGAGTCTATAAAAGGAGGAACCCAAGTTGTATGTGGGTTAGCTTCTCCACTGTTAGAGTGTTAGGCTCTAAGAGTTGTCAGCTCTTTAGTGTTTGTTAGCTCTTGGTATGAGTGTAAGTGTGTTTGTTGCTTTGCTAAGTGCATTGAGTTGAAGAACCTGCAGCTGAGTGCGTACGGGTGTAAAAGAGGCTGAGTCAATCCAAGATGTGTGTGGATCAGTAGTAGAATATAGTAGAGAAATAACAAAGATACAAGATACAAGAGCATGAGAGGAGAGAAAGAGTCTATGTAGATAAGGAAGAGGATCTAGAACAGATTCTGCAACTTAGTGCATAGACAAAAGGTGCATATATTCCTCATGTCAGATGAAGAGCACCTTTGTGGTTTTTCCCGAATGGGTTTCCACGTTAGATTCTATGTATATGTGTGAATGTTGAATGTGTTTGAGTACCTGTATAGATGTTGTGTTGAATGAATGCTTATAGATTTGCTTATGAATGAATAGATACATATCAGTCGCACGGTTATAAGTTGAATACATATATGTTACATTGGGATTGTTGTTATATTAGTTGCAAAGGAGAAGTTTGGTTGCGGTCTAACTATTCATAGCAAGCATAAGTAATCCACCCATGGGCTTGGTCAAGCGCCTTGGTAAATGAACCAGAGACCATAAATCCCCCACCCAACTGCAGAAACTTGGTTCTAGAAGTTACCCATAGAAAGACATCTCAAGTGAGACTGCATCTGTGTCGCAGGTGTTACTGACTAGGATTTGCTCTGTTGGGATGATATCTTGGGCATTATTGCGCTAAGTAGAAGGGACTGAACGTGGGTCAGGGTCCAAAGTGGAAGAAGAAATCCAACAAATGGTTTTGTTGCCAGGACCAAATCATTTCGGTGAGGGATATGTTGTGGGAACCAATGAAACCTTAAATCTAAGATTGTGTGGAGTTCAAAGCGTTAGAATTCACACAAGAAGAAAGAAAAGGATCTCGATGGAATGCAACAGAGTGGTTGGGTTGATACCTCTATACGGATATCCACAAGATTTTATTTTTCGAGTTTCCCATTGTGTTACATGAGTAGTTGTCTAAGTAGGAAACCTAACAAAGAAATTTCCAAGGAGGAGAACCAATGGAGTGGAATCCTCAGTTAATTGAGCGACTAAAAAGAGTGAGAAACCCTGTGTCAAGGGCTGTAGATTTTTGGATACACGGTATTTTGGAGGGATACATTACTGAGTTTGTTGTTGACATAATAACTTCATATAGTGCGGCAGAGCGAAAAAAATTCAAGGACCCCGCAACAGATATTTGTCGTCTTTAAAGATATGGATAAAAATGTGTGCATGTGAAAAAGGTATCCTATGAATGTGACAAGTTGGAAGTTGTGCACAAAAAGGTGGGTATGTCGCAGTAGAACTCTATGAAAAATGCCGCAAACTGAGTTGAGATGTTCCCAGGAGATAGTGGAACCGAACTAGAGGTTGGTTGTTTAATAAGTGGAAGAAAATTATGGTCCTAAAAGCAAAGAAAGACTCTGATAGGAAGAGGTAGTTGCAGTACGACTAGAGAAGAAGAAGACTACAATCTTGCGTCGTACTTAGACGAAGGGTCTTGTAACGAAGAAGAAGAATACCAGTCGATATTCGAAGGAGAAGAAGAATCAGCTAAAGCTCCAGACCGAGAATGCAGGTACGACACACCTACAACACCATGCACATTGCCAGAGGTAAGATCTAAAGACTTATCTCCAAGTGGATTTGTAAATACAAGTAGTACTAATTATGTAAATAGTAAATAAGGGAGTCCGGCTAGTCAAAATTTTGTTCAGAACGTACCAGCAGCCAACACAATGGCTTGGACCAACATTAAGTTGTCAATATTCAATGGAAATGGGTTGGAAGACCCGAAGCAACATCGATTTCTTTGTAAAGCCATATGGACTGTGTGATAGATCCAAGATGAGAACATAAAGAAAGCACAGATGATCATGACTCTCGAGGTTGTGCGCTAGACTGGTACATGAAATATTCTATAGTGCCAGTAGGAGTTGCCCAGAAAATGCTCGACCAGATTTGAGTGGGAATGATAGATGAGTTTAGAAAGTCAAAGTATAAGTCGCAGTGCATTATTGAGATAAAAGAAATCAAGTAGCTACCTACAAAGTCTGTTTGGGACTTTGACGAGAGATTTAAGACATTAATGTCCAAAGTGAACTTCTAGATGTCGAATGTATAACATAAGGAATGGTTCATTTTTGTCTTGTTGTCGCACATCCAGATCTCATTGATGCAACATAATATTGTGTCGCATACAGAAGCTTTGGACATAGCAATGAAGCTAGAATCCTCGCCGATTGGAGAAACCGGTGTAGGAATGATGTAGATTCAGTTGCAGCTAGCCAATCTTATGGTGCAACTTCAGGACATCAAGAAAGGAAAGGAAGTTTAAGAAGAGTTATGGTGTACAAGATGTAGAACAGACGAAAACCATAAGGACAATTTCCTAGCGCTCATAAATTATGTCACAATAGGAGTGTCAACCCCGATAAACACCGAAGGGATGCCTTGATGTAGAATATATTAGACTAGGGGCCATAAGTACGAAGAGTGTTTGTATTTGCGTAATATTGTAAGTACACTAGCTAGTATGTACTGTAAATTTTGTAAATCAGTAGGACACGATGAGAAAGACTGCAAAGCACTTCAGCTGCTACAAGAAAAGACGATGGATACCTACTTGATGAAAAATGATGAGCAGATGCAAGCAGAACAAGCACAGCCTTAGTATTATCCTGCTCAATATTTGCCACAGCAATATCAACAACCACAATATCAACAGAATCAGTATCCTCCATAGCAACAATACCCTCAGCAAAGGGGGGTGGAAATTTTCAAGGTCAAGGACAACAAAAAGGAGGAGGAGGATTTGGTCGAGGAAGAGGCCAAATCATATGTTATAATGGCGTGTAGCCAGGACACTTTGCCCGAGATTACCAAAGTCTTGCGAAAACATGTACATAATGTAACTCATTTGATCACTGTCGAACAGTGTTCGCAATTGATTGTGAAATGGTAGGTTCGAAATGTGTGAAATCCCAACCCTGTGCAAAATCAGAATTCGAACCCCAACCAAAACATTTAGATGGTTTTTGTTGAGGCAAGAGAACCAAACATTATTGTTGTTACAAGAGGAGGTGTTGCGACAGGAGCATACCAAACTACATAGAATGGACAACCGCAGGTGTGACCTGCGACACAAAATAAAGTCCCATTAGATGTCCAAAAGGAGAGGGAAGTCTTCTTGGATGTGTGACCAGAATTTGTTGATACCAATTAATCATCAACATATGGACAAGTAAAGGCGATGCCCGAAAGATTTGAACAATTACTCTGGAAGAAGCCAATGAAAAAGGTTAGTAAGCTTAAAGAATTTTTCAAAAGTTGTTTAGCACTAATCCATGATAGAGATGTTGTCGCGGAATTTACAGCCCTTATGGAAGAAACTCCAGAAGAACTGCGACCTGAAAAGAGAGTTAACCTTATTGGGAAGAGATTAAAAAACGGTCGTGAACTGCGAATGACTGCGCAGATGGGAGATTATGATATGGACTATATCATTTTTAAATCTAGGTTCATATGTCAATATACTAACAATATAGACATGGGAAAGCATGAATAATCCATGCCTGGATTGGTCTCCCATTCAGCTAAGGATTGTGAATCAGTCGAAGCTTCTACCCATTGGTAGAGTGACTCAAGTACCTATTGAAGTTGAAGGCCTGAGGACATATGCAAACTTTGAAGTGCTTGACATTTTCGATGACACAAATCCATATCATGCACTTTTGGGAATTTATTGGGTGATAGATAATTAGACCATAATTAATTTTAAGAAAAAATCTTGTCATTTGAAGATTCTGAAATAAGGGTGGTCACACCAGTTGATCCTCTCAAAGGGTAGAGATATGTTGAGCTAGTCTAGAGATATGTTGAAAGTTGAGAAGAACCTACTAGTCTAGAAGATAATCTTCCTAATGTGCAACTGTTTGTGATAACCATGTTTGATGATCAATATAAATATATCATACATTTTCTGAGTACGGGTTATGCTCCAACTGAATTTACCACTGCACAGAAGAAATAGTTGGTGGTGTGAGCTACAAATTTCTAGTTGATTGATTGACACTTATATAAAATGGGTCTTGATGAGATACTTCGTTGTTGCGTTTTGGAGCACAAGCGGCCAATGATATTAAATGAAGCACATGTTGTTGTCGCAAGAGGCCACTATGTAGGAAAAGATATGGTGCACGAGATTTTGCAAGCATGATTATGGTGGACCACCATGCATATAGATAGTCGGGATTATTGTCGCAACTGTGATGTCTGTCAAAGAACTGGGAAGTCGTCCCGAAGAGATGAAATTCCATTGGTACAGCAGATAACATTAGATTCATTCGATAAATGGGCTGTTGATTTTGTAGGACCTATTGGCCTAATAGGAAAGCACACGGAGCATGATATATTATCACTAGGACTTATTACCTAACCGGACAAGCATAAACAGCACCAGTAAAGAATTGTACAGCTACAAAGTTTTTATTTGAAAACATTGTGACAAGGTTCGAGTGCCCAAATATTTTAATCAGTGATCAAGGTACGCATTTTGTTAATCAATTGATTGAATAAATGACTAAGGAATTCCAGATACAGCATAGAAGAACAACACCATATCATCCTCAAGCAAATGGAGTTGTCGAAGCATTCAATAATATTTTGGAAAACACATTGACAAAGGTTTGCAATGCAAGAAGACATGACTGGGATCAGAATATTTCTGTAGCATTATGGGCATATCGCATGACATGTAAGAAGTTGACAAGTCAAACTCCATTTCGCTTGGCGTATGGGAAAGAAGCTATCATGCCTTTGGAATATATTGTACCAATTTTAAGAGTTGTTATGATCATTGAAATGACAGATGTTGATGTTGTGGAAGATAGGTTACTTCAACGAGTACACTTGGAGGAAGAATGGTTTGTTGCAATATTTCACCAAAACGTAGAAAAGCAAAGGCAGACAGTATGGTATGATAGACACATTAAGAGCAAGCATTTTGAAGTCTGAGGTCTTATTCTTACGTATGACCACAAAATTTTCAAGCATCCAAGAAAGTTGAAAATAGATTGGTTAGGACCATATGTTGTTAAGGAAATCATTGATGTAGGAGAAGTGAATTTAGAAAAATTAGATGTGACAGAGGTTAAAGGACTCGTCAATGGGAGTCAACTAAAACCATATTTCGATAGCTACGACTTGGTCACATAAAAAAAAAAAGATAAAAAAGAGAACAAGAGAAAAGAAAGAAAGATGACCCAAAATGTATGATCGCAGACTGTTAGTCTGCCGCAGAGAGAAGTGAAGTTTTGCAGACTTGGCGTCTGGACAAGGTCAAAATTTAGAGTGAAGGCACTCGGTTTGTCTCAAGGAAAGAAACCTTGTTCAAGGAAGAAAATAGGTCACAAGTGATGCGACGTTGGCGTAAGAATGAAGAGACCTGTTGACCTGACAGTTTTATGTCATTAATTTGGAAATGTCGAGAGAATCTGATGGTCACTTCGGTCATAATTATAATGATGTCATAGCGAAAATGGGCATCTCAGTTGGAAAAATCCACATGATGACTCAAAGAGGTGACCCACATGATGGTTCATGTTGTCATTATTCCACTCGATGACTACGCATGTGAAGATTTGTCAGAGTGAGCGACTAGGCATTTCTTTTAATTTCACCCATTTTTAATTGAGTCTGATATATTGCAACATCGAGTTGTTGGCTACAACACCCAAAGCCGAAGTAAACTTTTCGTAGAAGTGTGGTTAATGTGAGATTTAGTGTCATTGCCCTCATGGGCCCCACGATTGAAGTCATGATACCTGTCATGGTTGAGTAAAATGTTGTCGGATATGTTCCACCACAAGAAGGGAGACGATTGGAAGGTGAGATAATTCAAGTCCTCCCTACCCTAACGATACGGACTGTCCTACCATGGTTGGAAATAAGGAAGCATTTTATTTCCCACAAGAGAAAGACTATCTCAGTATTTCTAAGAATGAAGATGCAACGGCTAGAATTCAAGGGCCAAAGGACATCCCACCGAAGCCGCCAGATATAATTGTGGAACAATTCACCAGAGTGCATAGTATCCATTACTAGAACCTGTTGGTCCAAACTAGTGTTAGGATAACAACAAATAGAGACAAAAGCTACCACCATCACCATCATCTCTACAAAAATCTCAAAACATGTTGGGTGATGATGCTTTCAAGAAAAAAATGAACTGGCAGATTCCATTAAGGGAAGGTAAGACGTCGATGAGATGATAGACTTTACTAGTAGCAAGGCAAAGAAAATGCCTAAACACTGAGTTGCCTTGACTAATGCAATCTCTAAGGTTTATACTGATGTTGCATACTCATTCAATGATGATGAAGAGGAAAATTATGAAGAGGAGGAAGGAAAAATCTGGGATGAGTTGGCAGCTGAAGCTAGAAATGTAGACAAGGATAATCGGTGATGTTGATGAGTTTTCCCATCTCATTCGTCCTACTGCTCTGAAACAGTAACTTTATCCAATAGAAGAAAGAACCAAAGTAGTAGCAAAAGCTATAAAGAATATAGAGGAAAGAAGGTAGAAATCAATTGAAGCTTCGAAGAAGATAGAAGAAGCAAAAGCAGTATGTGCCAACGATGTCGATCAAGTCTCTCAGGCTTGAGAGGCGCTCATAGATTATGTGGAGGTAGAAAGATTTGTTGAAGAGTTGCACACGGTTGAAGCAGATGTGAACCAGATGAAGAGCACAATGAAGAAATTACCCTTAGCAGAAAAAATGGCTAAGGCATCAGAGATGAAAAAATTGCAACAAGAATTCAAAATGTTGCACACGAAACAATAACAATGCGCAGATAAGGTTGAAGAGTTGCGGCTGAAGCTGAAAGAGTTATAGGCATCATTCAGCCAGTACATTATAAGGTGCACAGAGCAGCTGCATCAATAGAGAAGGTAATGCCAGAACATGTCAATTTCGACCCTGTGGAGAAATTGCAAAATATAAAGGAATAAGTGCGACTGGAAACAGAGAGAGTAGCGAAAATCTTGGAATATTTTCACAGTAAAGTCAACACAACTTAAGAAATGGAGGAATAGCTTCAAGTGGCTTGGGACGAGCCACAAGTGAGTGTTGGGGTCTTGTTGGGCCTAGGGAAACGAAGGCACAATTCACTTTTAGTTATGCCTAAGTATGGAGAAGAGATAAAGGCATAAGAAGATAAAGGAACTGTGACAGAGGCAGTGACAAGAAGAAAGAAGAAGGAGAATAAGAGAAAGGAGTTGAGACGGGAAGGAAGAAGAAGGAAGATGCGTGATAAAAGAGGAAGTCACGACAAAAGAAAGATGTGAGATATAAGGAAAGGATGCAATAGAGAAAGAATGTGGCATAGAGGAGACATGTCAGAAGGCATGCAATGACGCAATGGTTAGAAAGCGATGGGTCAAAAGGATCGTGGGTACAAGGTCGGATAGAGTTGGAGAAAGTCACACATACGAAGGTATCTTTGTACATCAGGTCATTAGTTCCTATTGTCATGCGTCGGTAGGATATGAAATACAACCTGTTAGGCTAACTGTATGAAATCGGATGAGATAATGACATGTAAAGAGTCTATAAAAGGAGGAACCCAAGTTGTATACGAGTTAGCTTCTCCACTATTATAGTGTTATCCTTTGAGTGGTGTTATCTCTTTAGTGTTTGTTAGCTTTGGGTATATGCGTAAGTGTGTATGTTGCTTTGCTAAGTGCATTGAGTTGAAGAACCTACAACTGAGTGCGCAGGGGTGTAGAATAGGCTAAGTCGATCCAGGTTGTGTGTGGATCAGTAGTATAGTCTATTAGAGAAATACCAGAGATAGAAGATACGAGAGCATGATAAGAGAGAAAGAGTTTGTGTAGATAAGGAAGAAGATCTATAATAGAGTTTGTAGCTTAGTGCATAGAGAAAAGGTGCATATATTCCTCATGCAAGATGAAGAGAACCATTGTGGTTTTTACTAGATGGATTTCCACGTTAGATTTTGTGTATACGTGTGAATGTTGAATGTGTTTGAGTACCTGTATAGATGTTGCGTTGAATGAAGGCTTATATATTTTCTTATGAATGAAGAGATGCATATCAATCGCACTATTATAAGTTGAATACATGTATGTTGAATTGGGTTTATTGTTATATTAGTTACAAAGGAGAAGTGTGTTGCGGTCTAACTATTCATGGAAAGCATAAGTAATCCACCCACGAGCTTGTTCGAGCGCCTTGGTAAATGACCAAGGGACCAGAAATCCCCCACCCAACACCAGAAACTTGGTTCTGGCAGTTACCCATAGAAAAATATCTCGGGTGAGACTGCGTTTGCGTCACAGGTGTTACCGACCGGGCTTTACTTTGTTAGGCCGATATCTTGGGCTTTCTTGTGCTAATAAGAAGGGACTGAACCTGGTTCAGGGTCCAAAGAGGAAGAAGAAAGCCAACACAATCCCACCCAACTTCTGACTTTTGACGTCGGCTGTCGGGAGTCGACATGCAAAAACAAGAAATACTAACAACCCTCCTGACATTCGAGTCCAACATCGGTAGTCGGGAGTTGGCATGACCAAATGAAAGATAAATAATCCACTCCCAACTTTCAATTCCTAACATCGTCATGTTGGGAGTCAAAATTTGACACCATCAAACGAGAATAACTCATATTTATTCCAACTTTCAATTCTTGACATCTGCACGTCAAAAATCAGAATTTGACACCATCATATGAAACTTACTATGATCACTCATGACTTTTGATTCCCAACGTCAACGCGTCGGTAGTCGGCATCGGCTCATCATCACAGTTTTTCAACAGTCACAATTGCTGATTGTCACGATAGTCAACAGTCATGATTACTCTGATTTCATAGAAAACACTTAACTAATTTCATCAAATGACTAAGGCATGAAAAATGCTTTAACTTAACATGTTTTTTCTGCCACGATTTGGAATTGAAACCTTGCCTACAAGCATGTGTCAAGATGTGTCGATTGACACAAAAACACAAAGAAAATAGGAAGAAACTCAAAGACAAACTTGTTGCAGGTTTAACAACCAAAAGTAGGATTTCAACAAACCAACCTCAAACAAACAAGGTATTCAATCACAGGTCTAATAATAAATAAAGGGAAAACACAACAGACTTCATAGTCTTACATATCCTTTTCATTAAATCTCAAAAACAGAGTTATAATACATGCAATTTCCTTCTTCATGCAAATTATATAAATAACCTAAGGAAATATAAACTTC
Source organism: Pseudotsuga menziesii (assembly GCA_001517045.1). Taxonomy (NCBI): domain Eukaryota; kingdom Viridiplantae; phylum Streptophyta; class Pinopsida; order Pinales; family Pinaceae; genus Pseudotsuga; species Pseudotsuga menziesii. Next base: position 194,040 of record LPNX010560049.1, read on the forward strand.
TCTTTATTTTACAGAGGTAACTAATTGTTCCACTTCAATTCAAACCTATATGAATTGAGCATACCAAAACACATGAATACTGTTGCAACTTCTTCATCAATTTACTCAAACAAATAACAATTTAACAAGTAGAACAAGCTATGGCTTTCAATGGTTATACAAACCCTCACGAAGATGTATGATATTTTTTTCCCTTTTAACAATTTAATAGGACTTGGCAAGCAATGTCATGCTACAACCATCTAGTCCATTTAACAGAGCTTTAAACATCAAAAAACTCATAAATATAGCATCATAACAACCTTTAAAGAAAACATCAAATTCATCATCAACTCATGAAATATTTGGAGAATTTCCATTAACTTAACTGTTAATAACCAACAAAGATAAATACTCATTCATTCACAGTATTGTCGAGCACCCAAAACAGACCATTCATTAATTATTATTCGAAATAGCTTTATCCTTCCTAGGCGCCTCATTTAATAAGTTACCCAAGTCCAACAAGGAAACATTCATTTAGTACATAATTTGACCAACATCATAGACATGCTATATTATTCATTCACTATCACAACATAACAACAGTTTATCCACAATCAACGTCCAACACGAACAACATGCACATTTAAATTCTTTCATACATTCAGAAACATAAGAAAATGTAAGATAATGCAAAACATCAAACACTTATCTGAATTCAAATCAACTAGCAACTGGCATCGTGGCAGCCACACTCCACCCAACCATAGGCCACTTTGTTCATAAATCTCTCAACAAAGCGCTACCCCTAAACTGGGACTTGTGAATTCTCTAAGAGACTCTTCCCTTTACTCGAATTCCACTCTAACACAATATTATAATTCGACATTCCTCACATTTCAAAGGAAAATAGACACAGGGTTACAAGCATCTATAAGCAATAGGCTACAACCATTTCCATGCCAAACAACACACTTTTCACTTTGGCTTCTTTCCAATAGCACCATAGTGAAACACGTCACTGTTATTTAGTGCACAGGAAGTCCATAAGAATAGTTCATGCACCAATTCACGACTTCATGGACTACAACCCAACAGTCAACCACAGACTTAACCTAAAGTTTAAGGGATACAACCATCGCCACATAGTTCATAGATTAATGGGTTTAGAGGGATCATCTGATTCAACCAGGCTCATCCAAAATCATGATTTGGCCTCAACCATAGCATCCTCCTTGTGCTCCACCCCACGTATTGCATTTTTTCTTAGCTTATGTTACTTGGGTTTCATGCACATCACCCTACGCACATCCTTTGTGCATCCTCATGCATAGTCTCTCCACGCATAGTCCACTTTGTACTCCACGAGTTGTCCAATTCAATCATTTGCATGACAACTCTTCATGATGAGAAACGTGTCAAAGACACAACTCACCCCCCACCCAATGTTCCACTAAACACACTTAGCAATAATAAACAAGTTTAGGGATTAAAATAGGGGGTTAAGCTTTAAATAAGCACATAGGTATTTCTTTTAGTATCAAGGTAATAATGGGGTTAAAACATGACCCACTTGGCCATCTACAAACCCCCTTATCTCTTCCATGGTGAATTCACCTGTCCCCCATCTCTTCATCATTTGGCCACCGCTAAAGCTAGTTTTTATATTTATTATTAAATAATATCGAAATATACATTTGACCTACCATACAGGAATTACATACCAATACCATTATACACAAGATAAACTCAGGGGGTCCCAGCCATGGGTATTATAGATAGGGACTAATAGGCTTGTAATTTTACCATAACCCCCCCATGGATGGCATAGCTATTTAAGTGAAGGAAATCCTAGGAGTTTTGCGTGGTCAACAAGTCCCCAGAAAGGCCAAGAGCATCCAGGCCACAGAACTGCCAACCTTTTAGTCAATGTTCCCCCATGTTTTTCGGACACATGGACGCAGAAGTGGGGAAACACATAAAGGACATATATAGAAGTACCCCCTCCCCCCCAAATTTTAGGAAACATCGAAGGGTATGTTGGGGTCTTCAACATAGGAGACCCCACCAGGAATACTACAAAATAAAAAATGTATAATTTAAGATTTTAAAGATTAATAGTAGCAAAACATCAATACTAACACGGTGACATCGTGTATTTAGTATTATGTTTTTCATCATGTAAACACTGGACCTGAGAGGTTGTTACTTTATCAATGTATTGTGGATTTGTGAGTGAAATTGTTGGATTAAAAATTTTAAATATGGTTTAATTTAGAATTTATTTAGGATATATAAACAAAGACTCATGAAAGAACAATTAAAACTTAATAAAATTAAAAATATAATAACATTGTTGCTAAGTTACAAATGTGTTAATTTATAAAATAAAAAACAATTTTAAAAAAAATCAAAAAATACAATACCTTCCTCACTCGGTTTCAACGTTTAAATGTATTATTGTTAGTATAATAGTAGCATTGTTTTGTAACCGTGTTATTGTAGCACTAACAGTAATAGGGTAACATAACGATCCCAAAACTTGACAACCGATAGGACAAGCAGACATTTCAAACCCCAATGCGACGATTAAACTTAACATGGTAGTTAGACTAACTAAATGTTGTTGTCCGTATTTGCAAAACAATCGAGCTCTATATGCCCTAGCATGTGACCTTAACTTACAGATGCCCAAAACATAGATGAGAAGAAGCCCTCATGTGTGGTTATAACTCGATAGGGTAAAAGAAGAAATAATGAAAATCCCTCACGCATAGTTGAAAGTTAGTCCCCTAAAAAAATTGAAATAGTGAAAATCCGTTACGAATGTCCTCACGCGCCGATGGGTAAAGAAAAATCCTTGAAAAATAAATTTGATGGATTTCAAGTGGCCACGTGGTTTCGTTTAGATTGCAGGATGACAGGAAACGTGTGCGCATTTTCAGATTTTGAGAAAACGGCCTTGGTATGCGATTTTGGTGGTTTCATGTTTAGGGTATGAGATGGAAATGACCCCAATCTCATTTCCTTGTTTTGGAAACTTGTAGGGTTGAGGAAACTTGTTCCCAAGATCTGAAAATGCGTACCTTTGTAACACTACTTTTCGTTTATGCTTCATACTAGCGATGTCTTATGAGCTTGCACACATAATTTCCTAGATGAGACTTATGTCCACTTTTCCCTTCTCCACCAAATGATGGAGGCTAGTTTCTTGTTGGGCCTGACCAACCCTCCTACATTCAAAATCATAACCTTCATGGGTGAACCTTGGATGTATGCATATGATCTCTAAGATCCTAATGAAGGATCAGTTGGGTGCCCCTCTTAATTTCTTCCATTGCCCTAAATCGAGCATGCTTTAAACAAAACTTCATGATCGGACCATATTGCAAGTAGTATGAGGATTAATCCATCCAGAGGCCACATGAATCCCTAACAACCTCCATATTCAGCCTCCCTTCTGGTCTTAGGTTGTAGGGACAGGTGGAAATCTTTGGGTCTGGGCAGTTGTAGATATCATCTCAATATGTCTCTAATTGTCCATCTGGGTCAACAGTTGGAGCATGACACACACTTGTACCCCTTTGCTCGAATGTGTAACCAGTTTGGATGACCACCTCCTTCCCAAAATCGATCTTAGAACTAAGAGAGGAGTCCAAATAATAAAGGGAAAAGGGAAGAACTTTACCTATCAGAGCATTGTTATAGTGGATTTCACCACTCTAGGTGAATCACACTGTGTATGGACTTCCCCTGTCCCATTGCAGACTCATTAGCCCCTATGGACTACTTTTTGTCTTTTGATGTTTCCTTGATCATCCCTAAAAACATATGAAAAATTATATACGCGACTTTTAAACCTATAACCGTGTACATACGCGGGTTTGACCCCTATAACTGCGTACATCGGGATGTGTGAATAATCCAAATCCTTTTGGAGTTTTCCTTGACATGGATCCGACTCATATGAATCATGGCCTTCCATATGCCTTGAGATCGCACGGATTCGACCTTTCATTATCCCTTTGAAAGCTATATAAGGAACCCCTTGGTACATTGAAAGCATAAGAGAGAATTGAGAGCAACGAAACTATAGTCCATTATTGCCTGAACTTATGCTTGAGTCTGCATCCCTTTGTCCCTTGGAGCACTTTTGTGTTCTTCCCAAGCTTTCCTTTTGCTAGTGAGCTTGCTATCGAGAGATGGAGGATTGAAGTGGTGGAGGCCCAAGTGGGGGATTCAGTTTCTCCGATTCGCAGACGTGCCGTCAGAGGTTGTATCTTGTAATCTCTGATTTATATTAATAGAAATATATTTTCCTGTCCAATAATGTGTATTTCAATGAATATTTTATCCATGGGATTATGTCAAATGCTTTTACATTATTGATTATATATGCTAGAATAAATCTAACACCATGATATAGTATGCTTGTATTGTTTACTTGTTGTTGAGGAAGTGTTATAGCAATTCAAGCTGAAGATTGGAAAGCTCAACGGGGATCTACTTCAATCGTTTGGAATAAGGTACGAGGTCTGATCCTTTAGTGTTAGACATTTTATTTCTATTGCGTATTGGGAAAGATTGATTTCTGGAGTCAAGTTGTCTATTGTGGTACCCCAAGCCATAGGAATTTCTCTCTGTAACAAAATTGGCGACTCCGCTGGGGACTTCCTAGTAGTTGTCCTTTAGGGGTTGTTTTCTTGGCATTCAATGTATTTGAATTGCTCTTTCTCTCTTGTTTCTGTGTCAGGTATGGGGTCATGTATGCTTGGTAGAGTCTGAATGGTGTGAAGTTTGTCTCAGCCTGTCTGTTTGCCTTGATTTTATGCACCTTTTCCTCCTGTATGCGGGTTTTTGATTTACAGTCGCGTATACACGCGGGTTTACCGTGAACAGTAGTGTACACCCTTGGTTTTCCCTTTTTGTGGAAGATAATTGGTTGATGGGTGAATTCTATTAGTTGTTGAGTCTCCTTTGGCACTGCCTGAGTCTGTTTAGACCTCTGTTTCTGACCAGAAACGTTTTTTTAGCCTAAATTTTTTTTTTAGGAAGGTTCTTGTCATGGCATTTTCAATTTTTTGTTTAAGGTTAGTGCATTAGAGTTCTTTTACCTTAGTGCTTTGCTTAAGTGTTGTTTGGATGTGCTTGCAGAGTCTAGGGGTCGTAGAATCATTCTTTTACTTTTTGCATCTCTTTTATTTTCAAAAAATCCAAAAACATTTGCTTATCATCATGCATTGCATTTTGCAATTTGCATTGTACTTGCACTAGATATAGATTTGCTTTGGAGTACTAGTTAGGACTTCATATGGGAAAATTTCCATTCATCATTCGAAGAAGAATTGTGCATTTCACGTAGTAGCATACCCTGTTTTCATGGACACAATACATTTACATTGATTGTTAGGTGTGCATTTTACTTCTTGTTGCATCATAACACCACTAGTTGCACGACCATATCCTATTTTTGAGTAATAAAGCCAACTAAAATCAAAGCTAAATTAAAATGAATTACACTCTTTTGTTTTCTAGGGTGCACCAACAAGCTTAGGTTTTGGGATCTTGGAATAGTTCATTGTAAGTCAATTCTCCAAGATCACTAAACAACAACATCTAGGTGTTTGTCCAGGTGAGTGTGTGAAATACTTGGTATAACCAGTGTTCTCAGGATCCTCCTCTCAAACGGGAGTTAAGCACGAGGCAGTGTGAGTGGTTATTGATTGGGATGACCCCTAGTCATAACTGAGTAGCACTAGAGATATTTCCAGGATTGTATTCGTATCGAAGGGCTCTTTCGAGAGTATTGGGCTTTGCTACCCTGCCCATACGGTCAATCCCGCCTGCGACTGTCCGCCTGAGCATTGAGTATATTGAGGTGACCTTAGTGACCTTACCTAGGATATCGAGGGGGTACTTGTAGAGGTTATTCTGTAGGTGTCCCAACCAGGTTGGGGTCGGACAGCACAGTCGCTTTACGCGTTGAAGCTGAGGGCCACAATAATTGGTTACGTACCTCCGCTTGTTGTGTATGGGAGTCTCAAGCCTCTCCTAGGCGAGACATACTTGCTTCATTCGGGAGCTCACTTATCTAGCCCTTGTTTGCTTGCATTTGGCTTTAGATTTTATTAGTGATTGCTCTGTGCACGATAGTTGGCCTAGGGTTTACGTAAATAGAGAGTCTTTGCTATTTTTTGAGTCATTGTGGATTCGAGTGCGGTTCCGCGCCGTTCTCGTCGCTTATCAGGACTTCCACCTTCTACTTCTCCTCCTCCTTTGGGAGAGAGACCCAGACAGTCCAGGCAGACCATGTCACACATTGATTCACACACCATGGGGGATTCTTCAGAAAGTATTCCTGAACCACCTCCTCCTATTCGTGTAGACGATGGGGAATTTACACCTACTTACGATCCTTCACCCGACTTAGCTGAGTTAGGTCCTGTGATTTCTGAGATAGGAGCCTTGCATGATAGACCTGCTCACTCTTGGGCTGATTCCCCATTGACGCGTTACCAGTATGGCATGGCGGAGGACGCCGAGACTCATTTTGAACCTGCCACTACTAGCTATGGTAGTTATGGTACGAATAGTTTTCCTATGCATGATTTGACATTTCATATCGAATCCGATTTCGATCCTAACACTATGCCTGGGGGCACTCTCATTCCTTATCATGCGGAGAGGTTTGGGAGCACTAGTCACATTGCACCTTCCATCCCAGTGGTGGAAGCTACATCGTATATCCCTCCTGGGTCTAGGGTTAGTGATCCCATTAGGATACCAGATCCGAGATGAGTGATAATAGGCGGTAATACATATCTTATTACTCAGATTCCTTCGTCCTTGGCCCCTAATTCTTCAAATGTACATCCTCCACCTTATTCACGTCGTCCTTCAAGCCGATATATGGCTACGAGTCAGGTCCGTACTGTAGTTACTAGACCAGTTGTGTCTCAAGCCCACATACCGCCCGCTACATCGGGAGGGTATGTTCATACTTCTAGAGGTCATCTTGCTAGTTCTGGGGCTTATATCCCTACTTCTGGACTTCCGGAGCGTATCTTCCTACCTACAGAGTGTCTCATGGGGCATCGCATGCGATGACCTATAGACCTTATCATGGGATGCAGTATGGACAGGTTTCTTCACCCTATGGAGGCGGGTATTCACAACCTGCTTTTTCTCGTAATTATGGCTTTGTAGCTCCTACTAGTCAAGGTCCACCATACTATGGTACTTCCATGCCACCCTATACGGGTCAATCAGGAGGAGGGCACTATGGCCAAGGCCATGGTGGTAATCAAACCTATATGAACCAGGGAGTGGTCCATAGACCTCATCATCCCAGGCTCCCTTTCCTCGCGACGCTTAATCTTCTTGACTTATCGAGACTTACGAACGATCCTGTGGCTCATGACTCGGCTTGGCCGGTTGTCCCTACCAAGCTTCCTTCGGACATACCTAAGTTCGAAGGCAACCGGGAGAGGATCCGAGCGAACACGTTACTACGTTTCACCTATGGTGCTCTTCGAATTCATTACATCAGGACTCAGTCCATTTGAGACTATTTCAACACACCCTTACAGGGCCTGATGCGAAATGGTATATAGAGTTACCTAGGGGCGTTTTTACTTTGTTCAACGACCTTGCGATGACTTTTGTTAATCACTTCCAGCTACCAGTGCGCTATGACGTTGGTACAGAACTCTTGTCGACATTTCGGCAAGATAAAGCCACCCATATTTCTGATCATATTCAAGAGTGGCGTAGACGAAAGAGATTAATTAAAGCCTTTATACAGCTCGAGTTCCTTCTCGAGTGGTTCCTCAAGTCGCTATTGCCATATATAGCGAAGGATGTTTCCACATCCGAAGTGCAGAATGAGGAACAAGCGATATTTAGGGCGCAGGAACTGGACTTGATCTATGCTCAGTCTGGTTTGTTGTATGAGATTATTCCCAACGTTCCTCGTTCCAGTTTCGATCCCAAAGTCAAACCTGGACCACATGCCGATGCCATTGTGGGTTGTGCAGGTGCGAAACCTGCGGATTCGGTTGCAAAACAAACTAGTAAATTGTCAATCAACCAATCTGCTTCGAGACAAGCTACGGCTTCGTCTCAACCCGCCCAAACGGTGAATGTACTCTCTGTGCAATCGTCGGACCAGAAGGGTAACTAGCAGCCCGGACGGAATAGAAAAAAGGGTAAAAATAATAATCGAAAGGGTGGGAATAAGAATGAGAATGCTAACAATAATGACAAGAACAGTAAAAATGCTGGGGGGGACAAGCAAGCTAAACGTAAGGTGAAGTTCCCTTGCAAGTTATGTAAGGACGATCACCTCACTTACTTGTGCCCTCGGATTGACGAAGCTTCGAGATTCTTAGCACAAAGCCCAGCTGTGCTAACGAACCCTTTACCACATAACCAGAATATGAACTCGAAGTCCCATGACCAGTCTAGTGATGATGATCCACCAGAGGGTAGTGGTCGTGGGTGCATTAACATGGTCCGTGCTGCCAAGGTTGTGACTCATGCGAAAGACTATAGTTCGTCACAACCCAGCCCAGGCAAAGAGCCTGATCCACCAAGAACTTCTTTGCGCATTGAGAAACCTGCGGATAAACCTAAAGCTGCACCTCGCATTCCTAAGGGAGTCCTTAAGCGTTCAGGGCATAATCCAAATGCCCGAGCCGCCCAGAATTATTCAGTTGTCGAAGACTTGGGCCATACTCCTTGTGCGATGTCTGCATTGGAAGTGCTTCAGAGTTGTCCTTCGTAAAGGAAGGCATTGCTTTCTGCCCTTGGTGTGAACGATGATGATTCTTCCTTAGTGATCAAATTTGAAACCACGGGACATCAGCCTCGCTTGCCCTACTATGTGTCTCTTTTGGTGCACGTAGAATGTCTTGGTATGACCGTCAAACATACTGTGATTGACGAGGGCGCTGCTGCTTCTGTGATGTCTTTGACCTGTTGGAAGGGTCTCGGTTCTCCTGAGCTCTCTAAATCAGCGACTATGTTAACTGCTTTTGATGGGAGATCTTTTAGGCTGCACGGCATCCTTCCTTCCCTTAAAGTCCGTTTGGGGGGGAAGATCGTCGCGATAGAGGTTGAGGTGGTTGATGCGCCCCTTGACTATAATCTCTTTCTGGGAAGGAACTGGATGTATAGTATGCAAGCCGTTGCTTCTTCCTTGTTCCGCGTTGTATGCTTTCCACATAACGGGAAGATTATAACGATTGATCAAATGGCATTCAAGAATCCATCTGTTACCGCATCTTTGGGAACTTCAATCCCGGTCGTTGAACATTCCCAGCCGGCAACTGGGAGTGTGGGTGTAGGCATGTATCCATCCCTTATGGGAAGCTTTAGTTGTCCTACACCGATCCTCATGATAGGATCTTGTTCCGATGGGGCTTCGACATCTACGACCTCGGTGTCTTTTCGCACGACTCATATGGAAGATCCTTGGATTCTTCCTACACCGAGTACATCGAGTGAGCCCGTCGAGACAAGTGTGTTGTTACCTGTAGCCATGATAGCTTATCAAGCTAATCTCAAGAATGTTGCAGAGCCTTGTTCTTCCTCTTCGCGAACGAAGGAGGAAGACCCCTATGTACTGCTGGCATGGGCAGTGCAGTCTTCTCATGCCCACGACTACCTTGATACGGTTTTCCCTTCAGATGAAGCGATTATCGAGGCTATGTCAGGAGTTGAGCCACCATGGGAGGAACTTCATCATAGATCGTACTTCCTTCCAGAGCTTGACCATTTGGAGCATGAGGATTATACGGAGATTCTTAGTCAGAAATTTGGTAGTCCCATGGTTCCATTAAGCTCTACTCGTCCGATGGCTGATGGAAACATGGTGAACATATCGTCAACAATTCCTATCAACATTTCTCGCAATCCTGGCATAATAGAGAACATCTATATTAGGGCGGATTGTTCCCATGCTGAGATTCTGGAATATACCGAGCTGTTCAAGGAATTCTATGATATTTTTGCTTGGTCTTATGACGAGATGCCAGGTATTGACCCTCGGATTGTCGAACATAATATTAATACTTACCCCAACGCTAAGCCTGTTCGACAACGTTTACGCGTTGTGAATCCTAGGAAAGCACCCGCCATTAAGGCAGAGATAGAGAAGCTGTTGAAAGCCGGTTTCATCTATCCCGTTCCCTTGACGGAGTGGGTTTCAAACCCCGTTCCAGTAGATAAGAAGCAGGGAGTGATCCGCATATGCACTGATTTCCACGATTTGAATCGTGCCTGTCCTAAGGATAACTTCCCCACACCATTTATTGATCAGATTTTGGATGAGTGTGCGGGTAGCGAGGTGTTCTCCTTTATGGACGGCTTTTCTGGGTATAATTAGATCCAGATTAAACCTCAGGACCAACATAAGATAGCATTTATTTGTCCTTGGGGAACATTTGCATATCGGAAAATGCCTTTCGGCCTTAAAAACCCCAGAGCTACGTTTCAGCAGCCGATGACCTTGATCTTCCACGATCTCAAGTCTATTATTGAAGTATTTTTGGATGACCTCGCTGCTCATTCTCGTATGAGAATGCATCATCCCTATCACTTGAGATTGGTATTCGAAAGATTTCGGCACTATTCAGTAAGATTAAATTCTCATAAGTGCATCTTTTGCGTGAAGTCAAGTCGTTTGTTAGGATTCATCGTTTCAAACGAGGGTATAAGAGTCGACCCTTTGAAGGTTGAGGCAATACTTCAGTTGTCTCCCCCGAAGAATATTCGTCATCTTTAGTGTTTGCAAGGCATGGAAAACTTCTTACGAAGATTTGTTGTCAACTTTGCCAATTTGACTAGAGGCTTCATGCGTCTCTTGAAGAAGGATACTCCCTTTGAATAGGATGAGCGAGCCCAGGAGTCCTTCGATGCACTCAAGCGAGCCCTAGCATCGACCCCGGTGATTAGTCCTCCGGATTATAGCCGTGATTTTCTATTATATGTGGTCGTGTCTTTATAGATGATTGGTATGGTTTTGGTTCAAGAGGATGAGGAGCTCCATGAGCATGTCATATATTATCTGAGCCGAAACCTTATTGACGCAGAGATTCGCTATTCTCATGTTGAGAAGCTTGCTTTAGCTACCGTACATGCGGTTCAGCGTTTGAGACATTATATTCTCCTTCACCAAACCTTGGTTGTGGCCCATGTCAATCCGTTTCAGTTCGTCCTCACACGAAGGATGATTGGGGGAAAGTATAATAAATGGATTGTCATTCTGCAAGAATTTGATCTCGAGTTTGTTTCAGCAAAATCGAAGAAGTCTTTAGTCTTTGCAGAGCTCATATCGGATTTTTCGAGTGATACCGAGGAGTTGGTTGGCGAAGATATGTTTGTTGATGAACACATCTTCTTAATCTCAACATTAGACCCATGGTATGGAGATATCATAGTATATCTACAAACACAGAGGGCCCCTACTTACCTCTCGTGAGATGAACGACGACGATTACGTCACGTCTCTAAGAATTACCTTATAATGGACAATACTTTGTACCACCGTGGGGTAGATTCCATTTTATGACGTTGTTTAACTCATGACGAGGCTGAGGTTGTGCTAAATGATTTCCACGGAGGGGCGTGTGGTGGTCATTTATCTGGGCTTTCTACAGCTCAAAATATTTTGAGAGCGGGTTATTTTTGGCCGTCGATCTTTAAAGATTGTGTAGATGCGGTCAAGAGGTGCCACCCTTTCCAGGTGTTCGCATGTAATATGCACTCGAAACCTACCCCATTACATCCCATTATCACCGCCGGTCCCTTCACTAAGTGGGGGCTCGATTTTATGGATTGCAACCCGACTTCGGCTGGGGGGCACCATCATATTATAGTGGCTGTTGATTACTTCACGAAATGGGCTGAGGATATGCCTACAGTAAAATCTGACAGTGAGACAGCCGCTCACTTCGTATTCAACCAAATCATTACTCGGTTCGAGATTCTGAAAGAGCTTGTCACTGACCATGGCTCGCACTTTCAGAACCGTATGATGGAAGAGTTGGCATCCAAGTTAGGGTATAAGCAAGAGCACTCCTCTTCTTACTACCCCCAAGCGAATGGATAGGTAGAGGTAGTGAATAAATTACTCAAATCCATTCTCCAACGAACCATCGCACATAGCGAGACGAATTGGCACGTTATGTTATATCCTGCTTTGTGGGCATATCGAACCGCGGTTAAGACTGCCACTAGTTTTTCTCCATATCAGCTTGTACATGGAGTGGAGTCGATATTGTCAGTTGAATGCGAGATTCCTTCGTTGAAGCTAGCTGTGGAACTCTTACCAGACACTTCACCTTTGGAGGAGCGTTTGGTTCACCTCGAGAAACTCGATGAGCAGCGTCGGGACGCCTTAGTGGCTCTAGAGGTTAATAAGCGTCGCATTAAGGTCCAATACGATAAATTTGTCCGTCCAAGAGTGTTTAATGAAGGAGACTTGGTCCTCTTATGGGATCAACCAAAAGAACCCTTGGGGGCAGGGAATTTCAATCCTATGTGGCGTGGTCCTTACGTGATCAAGCGTGTGTTAGAGAAGGGTGCCTATGAGTTAGTAGACTACGAAGGCACAGCTTTGGCAGAGCCTAGAAATGGGCTCTATCTTAAAAAATACTATGCATAATCTTTAGCCAAGGCTGCTTGTTGTATATTAGTGTACAGCTTTGCATAGTTAGGTATTTTTCTTATCGTTATCGGGTTGGTGATTAGTTTTTGTTTCTTTTTTGCAGCTGTCAAGGGAATCTTCCACCTACATAGGATTCGCAGATGGTGCAAGCCATCGCACTCAACACTCAGCTTCTGCTGCTTGGGTGATTTATACTCCTATAGGTCAGGTACTATCTTTAGGAGGTGTATGTCTACGGCCATCTTCCAACAATGTTATTGAATATAGCACCGTTATCGAGCTTCTACGGGATGCCATTCTACATGGCGTTCTATCTCTTGAGGTACGTCTTGATTCGGAGTTAGTAGTGTCACAACTCAATGGTTTGTACCATGTTAGAGATTCGACGTTATTGAGAAAGTTCTTATGGGTGAGATTGTTAGAATGGCAATTTGACAGTATAACATATATACACATTCCAAGAAATAATAATCAAGTTCCTGACTCATATGCTAACTACGTGTTAGATTGGCATTTGTCTCATTCATAATAAATTAATCACAAACACAATTTTTACACATGTAAATAAATAAATCGATCACCATAAAACTTTTTTATATATACATCAAAATGTGGTAATACATAGTGTCATGATACAAAATTGGGGCTCTCAAGCCACCATCATATAATACATTGTAGTACAAAACATATACACTCCCAGGTGCCTAATCCTATGGAGGATGAGGAGGGTTGTGATCATGGAACGTCACTACGGCTCTTGCTAGCCGTCGGAATAAACGTACCCATGTGTGTGGTACACCCAACACCTGACGCTGCATGGCCTAAGGCAAGTCCTCGACTTGCGCCAAGGGAACTCTATGAGTCAGTCTCACGAAGTTGGTATGAATGCTCTGGAGCATTCGCTCCGCATCTGCACCCGTGATGTCATTTCCTCTTCCCCTCCGTCTATGCCAAGGGAAGCCCTCTGGCCACCGTGGTCCCAAATCTGCACAGCAATGGTAGATGTCACTATGTATTGTCACGCAAAAACATGTCTTTTTGATTCCACATAATCAAGAATGAAATAACTCAAAAAATTTAAAAATAGTGAGGGTCGAGATTCGTTACCTATATCGCCATATGCCGATCCTGGTGGTAATGGCATGTCCAGGTCCCCTCAGAAATCTATCCCTGCATAGGCATAGTCATCAATGGCAACAATCTGTCGTCGCCACCATGGAAAGACGTCATCTGGGTATGGGTTGTCCACCCTACTTCCCCTAGTCTGCGCATAGCATCTACCCAATGCCATTGGGCTAGATCTCGAACCCCATGGAGAGGAACGTCCACTCTAGGGCTTAATCCTGGAACACGCTCGAAGAAAAACATGCTCAGAATACTGCTGAACCTGAAGTTCCGTACCCTGCCTGCCTTACACTCACTGAGCTAGTGTTTCATGTTGCTTAGTAGTGTCGTACTCCAGTCATAGATGGTCGGTCTCATACACTCCACCGCGTAGAACATCAGAGGCCGAGAGGCCTGATGGAGTGATGCTAAGCCTGCTATCCTGCCCAGCATCAGTAGAATGGCCTTTAGGCCCAGCACCTATATAGCATTGGTGGGGACTTGACTCCCCACCTTCTCAGTATCTGGGTAGCAGTACACAGCTATGTACTCATCGACAGTTAGACCACCTCCTGGCCCACCTCGGGAACGAAGGTTCACCACCTCCCCTCGTCTAGATAGCCCTATGATAAAGTATATGTCCTCCACCTCTATGGTGAGGGACATCCCATCTATACGGAAGGACTCCGAGTCTAGATCCCAATAGTCTACTAGCATCTGTAGCAATCTTGGTTTGGCCCTCAAACCACCAAGACACCAAAACTTGTAGAGTCTGCATGCACATAAAGCTTGCTGAGCCATTAAGTCGGCCCTTACTGCTTCCTCTACATCACCGTGCTCACGCTCTCTCCATTCTAGCACCATCCTGCAAGAACAATTGGAAATTTGCCCATTAGTTTACTATAAAACCTTATGCGCGGCCTCATACGTGACTATTTTGCAAACATCCGCGTATGTACATGGGTTTTAGCCCCTTTTCCGCGTATAGCCAGCCCTATACGTGGAAAAAGCCTCGATATCTGCGTGGGCTGCAGCACTCATGTAGAGATGGCCTAAAAAACTCATTTAACCATGAAAACCTACAAAAATTATATCAAAATGCAAGAGGAGAGCATGAGTAAGTACTTGGAAGAAACGGTTGTGAATTCCGCCGGCTGGATCTCCTGGAATTTGCAGTTGAAAATCAGAGCTCAAATGGGTGAAAGTTTCAAATGATTTCTATTTTTTACTATTTATAGAAAAAATTTCAAATATTTGAAAAATTTTACCCCCTTTTCTATAGTTTCGACATTTCTGACCATTTTTTACCGTTTTTGACATAATTGGTGTTGTAGATGACCTTTTTCAGTGTCATTTCAGCCAGTGGATTGACCCGTTCATGCCAATCTCAGGTATCATGACTAAACTGGCATATAGGTTAGGTTTCACCACTGTTTGCATTTTGCATGACCTTATGACCATATCACCATGACCTTAGGTACGAACCCACTCTATTATGTCACGGAACCTTCTTGCTGCTTTAGAAGTGGCATGATGTGAGTGGTAGAGCTTCACCTTACATGGGTACCCTAGTTAGCGCCTTATTTACATTTGGTGCCCATGCCGATGTTTTCTCCTTTAAGGTGTGGGAGTCCGTTGTATAGTACTACCATGACATTTCGTAAGAGCCTCATACTCCTCTTGATCTTATGCTGGACTATTTCCCTTAGGACTCCCTTATGTCAAGTTGTGAATGCATTATCATGAGCTTTGCCTGCCTTATTGAGCTTTATGCCGGCTCCCCTAACATTGCGTTTCAGCCATATAGCCCGAGCTTGTCTCATGTCTAGCCATGTAGAGCCATTTTTTATATCCTTCGCAGCTTGATTCCCTTTTTACCGGGAGGGGATTTTCCCCCAAATGTCAATATCCTACACATGTATCCTTGCATTGAGCATAGGTATGTTCCACTGCTTGGAACTAGTTTGTTTGCCCTTATGACACTCGTCTCCTCCTAGTTTGTAACTATAAATCTAGTTTATTCTTTTTTCAAGCTTTTCAAATAACTGAAAAAGTCTAAAAAAATAAAAATAAAAACAAAAAGCCGGACAAGGAAAGATGTTATCTTTGGTAGCTGTCGAGTCGTGTCGCCTTCGAACAGAGCACTGTATATCACATCCATTGGTTGGGTTATAGTTTGACTTTAGGAGCTGTACTCGTTTATCTGAGTTTATCTCCACCGACTGGTTAAGCTTCCAGTCCCTATGGAGCCTCTGTTGATGCCTCCTATGTCACAGAGATGTCCCAGTTTGTATATCGAGTCTATGCTGCCTTCATTCAGTCACCATACACCATTATGCTCTTGTTCAAAGGAAGTTGAAACCTGAGTCGGCCATTCCTCAGTTATCTTGACTTCGCATGTCGACCATTCCCGGTACAGTTACTGGTTCATGCACTTTATGATCGAGTCCTTCCACATTATACAGCTTTGCTGAGTACCTCGTGTTGGATGATGGGGGATGCCTTAATGCCCTTCTTCCAGCGGATCTCATCCCATCGACTTCAGATCATTTATTCTGGGATTGGAGTCTAGAGTCATTTTGAGTGCCTTGAGACTTGCAGTCATCAGTGGCAGGTTCTCTTGCCATCGACAGTTTCCTGGGAATACATCAATGTCCCCTGGTCGATGGATCCTCTCAAGTGTTCAACCTCAACACATTTATTCACACTTGTTAGTTTGCACTCTAGTACCTTGATTCCCATTTTCATCATCGGTGGGTAATCTCGCATCTGTTAACGGTATACATTAATGGCCGGTAATCAGACAATGGACTACTATATTCGACCTCGACACTTCTATTCGCATAGTAGGACATGTACTCATAGCGGTTTGTGTAGAAGACTTTCCAGATTGGTGGCATCTCTTATATGCTACCTCCTTGATCGTGCCAGTGTTCATGAGATTTCAGCTCTCGTGACTTGATTCCAGTATATGTCAGACATTTTCAGCCACTATGGAGATCTTGATTTGTTATATATCTTCAGCCATTTTCGAGATCATGGTCCTTTGTATATCTTCATCATGGAGATTTTGATCTATGTATATTGTACGTGGCTATGACCACATATGTGACATCATGTATCATGCCTATTCATGGCCATTGTACTCTTATGTATCTGGGACTGCTATATGTACTTGTAGTTATATGCAGAGTTGTATTATTGTACTATGCTGATTGGGTGGTTGGTCTTCCATTTGGGATCCTTCATCACTCCACTTATGGGATGGACTTATAATGTATTTCGGCCATCGTATGACCCCTATGACCTCACACATTAGGGGGCATCTGTTATAGTGGATTTCACCACTCTAGGTGAATCACACTGTGTATGGCCTTCCCCTGTCCCACTGCAGACTCATTAGCCCCTATGGACTACTTTTTGTCTTTTGATGTTTCCTTGATCATCCCTAAAAACATATAAAAAATGATATACACGGATTTTAAACCTATAACCGCGTACATATGCGGGTTTGACCCCTATAACTGCGTACATTGGGATGTGTGAATAATCCAAATCCTTTTGGAGTTTTCCTTGACATGGATCCGACTCATATGACTCCTGGCCTTCCATATGCCTTGAGATCGCATGGATTCGACCTTTCATTATCCCTTTGAAAGCTATATAAGGAACCCCTTGGTACATTGAAAGCATAAGAGAGAATTGAGAGCAACGAAACTATAGTCCATTGTTGCCTGAACTTATGCTTGAGTCTGCATCCCTTTGTCCCTTGGAGCACTTTTGTGTTCTTCCCAAGCTTGCCTTTTGCTAGTGAGCTTGCTATCGAGAGATGGAGGATTGAAGTGGTGGAGGCCCAAGTGGGGGATTCAGTTTCTCCGGTTCGCAAACGTGCCGTCAGAGGTTGTATCTTGTAATCTCTGATTTATATTAATATAAATATATTTTCCTGTCCAATAATGTGTATTTCAATGAATATTTTATCCATGGGATTATGTCAAATGCTTTTACATTATTGATTATATATGCTAGAATAGATCTAACACCATGATATAGTATGCTTGTATTGTTTACTTGTTGTTGAGGAAGTGTTATAGCAATTCAAGCTGAAGATTGGAAAGCTCAACGAGGATCTACTTCAACCGTCCAGAATAAGGTACGAGGTCTGATCCTTTAGTGTTAGACATTTTATTTATATTGCATATTGGGAAAGATTGATTTCTGGAGTCAAGCTATCTGTTGTGGTACCCCAAGCCATAGGAATTTCCTCTCTGTAACAAGCATTTCCCCCATGCACATGAAATCGATCGATGTCCAACCCATCAACCTACTCACTATCCTTCATTTGCTCAATGCTCGACACCTTCTGTATCTACGACAAATTGATCTTCAGGTCCTCCACCTCCTCATTATCCTTTTGCATTATAAGCATTCTTGTTGGGATTAAAGGATTATGAACTGTGTGTTCCTTTGTAGGGGGGGGAAGAACCTGTGAGAGGAGGGGGATCTCGAAAACAATGCCTCTTTGTAGCTATTAGATCCCCATGACCAATCTTCCTTCTTCCAGGGGGACTTCTTAGAAGCTAGTTCATCAAGTTATTGGGTTTATCCCTCCGATTTTGTTTCATTCTTTCTTTAAATTACACTTTCACCGAGCGAACTCCATTGGGTTTGTACCTGTTCAGATATGCATCCACCAGTCGCTCTCTCTAAACCCGATAATTCAAGGATTTATGAGGAATACCTTCCCTCATCTAAACTGTACCATCCTTTGCCTTCCTCCAAGTTTTCCATATGAATTTTTTTGTGCAGGATTTCAATAGATGTTCCCAATAGTGACATTGACTACATCGAAAGGGAATATAATAGTAATCAAGTGGTTGTTAATGCAAGAGACCCCAAATGGAGAGATCGATTGATTTTTCCAGCCTTCCTTTGAGACTAATAAGGACTAGGATTTTCGCAATCGAACGAGATGAGCAATACTTATATGAGAGGTTGATTAATAACAATTTTTCCATGGCATTCTCGATAGTTGTAAGGATCTCATCAGTCAAGAACTCCACCATAATACCTAGGAGCTTAAACTAAATAGGGTGACCTTTTGTTAGTTTACGACGAGGGTGGAAACAGGGGTGTTGAAGTTTCAACATGAGCTTGTAACACCTCGGTTTTGACCCCGTTGCATTAAATGTACATGGTGTATATATTGTAATAAATTGTGGTGTAGAGCTAAAGGCAAAAGCCCCACCATCAATTTAGTTATGTATGTTTCGGCTAACGGAATCGTTGTCGATGGTCTATCATGGTACACGGCATACATTAAGTTTTGTCATCGTGTAAATATGCATATTTAATTAAATGAACCCAACCAGCTATGCTCACTGCAACCATAATGAAAAGGGCATGATTTTCCCAAGGATAAGGGGGGGAATTGTTAAAACTTGAACCAATGGGGAAAAATCCATGTGTCAACCTCCCATTCCAAAATTGTTGATATTAGTTGAGGGCAGTTATTACTGGGAAGTGGTGGGTGGCAGGACTGTCAGTCCTTACCCACACGCCCACTCCACCAGCAGACTTTCTATCTTCACGTAGGCAGGAAAACCACTACGGATTCATTCCATTCTGGCTCATCCTCATGTGCGGATTGGGATTCGCTATCGTTTTTCCTCACGCATGGAGACAACCGCGAAACTCCATTGTCTTACTCATTCTCACGCACAGGATTTTTCCTGGTTTGGACTCACACAGTGAGCTGGGAGCCGTGTTATTTCATCCACGATTTCCCTGTGAAGGGCCATTCACTCTTTTCTGTTGTGTGTATGTTTTCCTTACCATCTGTGCCCTTTGTATATGTTATCCTCTGCCCAGCTGAGAACCTAGCTTTTCTTTCCATCTTCGGACTGTGTAAGTTTCCCCGGTGACTTCATTGTTCAGAACGGGCCGTTGTTTCCCCATGTCAGTAGGTTGTGTTGCCTTTACATTTTGGGACTGTTGTAGGTTGTTTTGGAGTCATTTTGGCCATGATAGGGCCAAGAACGACTCAGGAGTTGTTTTCCTTACCCAAGCTGGGAATCACTTGTGTGACTACGTGTATGCAGTGGTTGGTCTTCAGACTGTGTTGGAGTAGGGATGAGGGCTTGGTTTGCTTGATAAACCTGGTGTGTTTGGAAACCACACAGGCAGAGCTAGAGAGTTGGCTTTCTTCTCCACAACCCCTGAATAGCACTAGAAAGGAAGTCAAGGCCTGAGGGATTGTGTAGCAGAGAAGGGACTGATTCCTTGTGTTGGGTGTGTGTGGGTGTCTTAGAAGTTAGGCTAGTTCTGGTGTAGGTGTTCCTAGCTCTATAATGGGCTCACCAGCTTAGCATTTAGCCTTTCCCATCTCCTTGATGGCCTGATAAACCTTACCATATTGGCTTGGTTGTCTTGTTGATGGCCTGCTAAACCCAACTGTGTTGGCTTGGATGTGTTTTGTGTATTCTTGGCTATGTGTAAGCCTGCTTGTTCCTTATTCCTTGGGGAATCATGCCCAGCTCAGGGGTGGCAGCATTGCTGAGAGATTTAGGAGCATGCTAGCCTATGGTTGGGTGGAACTTTGCAGCGACGTAGCTAGTTGCGGGACGCGTTCTTTATGAGATAAGTAATCTTGACCATTTCGTGTCTGTATTTATATTTATTGTTTAATGAATATGATGAACATGTTGAATGCTTATATGAACGCGTGTTTGCTTCCATTGTATGATAAATAATCATGTATGCATGTTCTAGTTCAAAGCATTTTGTTTCAGCATTTTATGTACATACATGTTCATGGGGCGGTTGCCCGGATGGTTAATGCCATGGTAGCGTCCTCTTCGCCGGTCGGAGGGTCGGGGACGTTACAGAGCTAGCTCGATTTCCATGCATATTTCCATTGTAGAATGCAAACTCCATCTGCCTCACTTCGGAATTTGAAGCCAAACCATCCCCTCGCAAGCATGGAAATATCTGGAGTATAGGAAATTAGGGGTAACCACTCCACCTCAATCCAAAGTATTAAAGCGATCTATGTTGGTCTTACTCCATATGGATACCCCAATGTCTTCTCCAACTATAATCCAATATGGATCTTCCTTCTTTTTTATTACTCGTTTCTGTCACCTTGTGCTTGGTGATGATCCATCTTGTGCTTCATTTCCCTGCCATGGTATCGATGAATCAAGAGAAAGAGCAGAGAGCTCCTTTCTCATTAGATATAAGCCTAATAGCTTGTAAAAAAGGATATACTCATGTGATCCTAGAGCTTCCTCTATACCTAGTCACATGAGCTCATCATTATCATTCAGAACATGGGTGAAAGGTTCGGTGGAGGGTTTAGATTGTGGACTTGGCACCAATTGTTGAACATGGGTCGGTAATAGCAAAGAGGAGTCCAGGGCATCTCCCTGAGAGGAGGACTGTAGAAATAAATCCCCTAAATCTGGAGTCGTACCCTGCCTTTGAGCTGAAATCATGCCATTTGATGGGAAATCTTGAGTTAATGACTTCACTTCAGTGTATGATGCTGCAGTCAAAAGGGAAGGCATGTTATTTCATTTGACTTGGTTCAGGAGTTGATCTCGTACTTGGTCTGTACCAATTTACCTTTCGAGTAGATTAGGCACATGGTCACGGGGGCTTCACTTGTTGACCAATATCCTATCACGTTAGTTCATATTGTGGGTTTTAAAATTATCAAAAATCAAACCAATATATTGCAGGTATTGGGGGGATGAGGGGTTTAAGGTGGGGGTGGGTAGGGTGGTTTATAAGGATTGAGGTATAAAAAGGGGTGGGGAGGAGGTTTTAAGTATTGGGAGGGGGTTTCAACAAAAAGAATTTGGGTCAATACCTCTGGAAATTAAGGGTATTCTTTAATATCCCACGATCGCACGTGCTATGTGAGATGTTCACTAAGTGAAGTCCCCATGCACATGGTTAACTTAGGCTAGGGAGTTATGTGGTGCCACCAAGAACCTTTCTTCACATGGTTTGGTAGCTCGACGGTCTAAATGTTCCTAATGTGAAGTGAAGATGCTTTAAATAGGCTCTAGAGTGTCTTCGGCCTCATGATCCACGAGATCCTCTTTTTCCATGGTGGAGCGGGCTCTTCGTAAATTTATATGAACGTTTTTAATACTACTTATACTTTTATAAATTAATTCTCATTATGTTATTTTGCTTGATTTTTGTTATCTTAAATCCTAAAAAACAATTATTCATTTTTAAATTGAAAGAATATCACTGATAACTAAAACCTTTAACCATGGTTAGTTTTTCTTTTAAAAAACAAAAGCATATATGGAATTTGCTTCAAATTTGGCTCATCTCCCTTTTATGGTAATTAAAAAAATAAACTTAATAATTCTTCATGCAGTTTTTTTCTTAAATATAGTAATGGAAAGAAGTTTGTAGTAAAAAAGGCTACAATGAACGGAACAAAGAGGAATATAAAAGTAGTAGTCATGTTGAACATATTCGTTTATATATATATAACATGGACTATTAACATTATCTAAGAAGTCTCTTTTTCTTTTTTTTTCTTTTTTTTTTAGTAAGAATGATCATTTATATTATTTAAATTTGTAAAAAACTATTACATATTCAAGTCTGTATAAAACATGGAGTTGGACTATAGAGATAAGACTAAAAAGGGATAATATGAAGTAGTGTCCAAACTAAGAATCTGGAGAGAAATTTAGCTACATATCCATTATACATTAGCAACTTTTCAAGCTTGAAAACGTAAAGGGAAGAAAAGATCCTGAAGTAGATCATAAACAAACAAAACAGGGAGCAAAGCAGGGATAGTAAAAGAGATCAATTAATCTTTCCTTGTAGACTCGGCGTCTTCATCATTTCATTTGTTGGTTCCCTTCTCCTTAGGTTCGCAGTCCTGATTCTTGGCTCCCTGATGGCGTTGAAAGGGCGGCTTAGAAAGGCGAATAACATCCGTCATGTGGGCAAGGTTGCGGTCAATGTCTTCCTTGAACATGTTGACTATAAGTTTTACCATGTCTCTGAAAATTTATCTTTCCTGCATGGCTCTGGAGAGCATGAATTTAAGCCTTCGGTAGTTAGATATAACTACATAAGGGCCTAGCTAGAGTCAAAATTCCCCAAACAGTTCATTTTCCATGGAAACTATGGCATCACGGATGTGAAGCGGGGTCTCCTCGCAGAAGAGGGTTTCCTAGTCGATGTTTCCAGCTGCATTCCCTTGCAAAGCCATGGTGAAAAACTTGAAATGAATCGGCCTAAGAGTGTTAATCCGCAAGAAAGAGAAATACCGAGTAGGGCGTTTGTAGGAGAAGAGAGATACTGGAGTAGACTAGCTGATCGACGTTTGCAGATAGAGTTGGTCGAAAAACCTTGTTTTCAGACACCTGCGAGGGGATGCGATCTCTAAGCTCGATGATCATCCTGATATACTGCTCTGCACGTGCATGGACTTCTCCCGAGTACTAAGACCAAGTATACCAAAGTATGTCAGAGCAGTTGTGACGGGCCTCCAGGTACCAAAGCCATGTGATCCATGGCATGGTGAAGTGGTTTGTCATTTCGTTGGCAGAAAACAAAGCATAATACATGCACGAGGCCCCCCTCATTGCAGGTGAGAAGGACATTTTGTGCATGGGAGGTTGTGGGGGAGCTACCACTTGCCTTGGCACGTGCCCTGTCCCCCTCAAGCCTACTGTCATCCATTTTGTGATCACTCGCATCCGAGACGCTGATATCTTGTGAAGTGATATTTTGTCATTTCTCTCTGCTTATTAGATTAAGATTATCCTCCTGGCGAAGTTGTTGGATGTTTGTATCCATTGTTACCCCCATATTTGCAATGGAGTCCATGAGTTTATTGGCTTTCCTTCTTACATGTTGGAAAATGACCGTTGGATTGGTTAGGAGTATTGCTTCCAAGGTTATGAGTATGCTTTCTAGTCTCCAGTTTTTTGCCACTCTGCTTCCTGTTGATTCAGCTTGGATTATATTTTCAATATGGATGGTTAGGAGAGAATCACCTTCTAAGATGAGAGGGGTCCAGTTCTGGTTGAGAGCCCATGTAACGCCAATCAATAATCCTTCCATTTCTGCAACGTTGTTGGTGGAGAAACCAAGTGATCCCCATAAGACACCTTGAATTTTACCATTGTAATCTCTAATAGCACCCTCGAATCCCGTCGGTCCAGGGTTGCCCTTTAAGGCTCCATCAAAGTTGAGTTTAAACGTTCCTGAGAGAGGAGCAGACCAGTGGCTCGAGGAGGCCTTGTTGATCTTTTTTACGATGATATGTCCAGTGTACTCTCGAGTGGTGTTGATACCCCAAGCTTGTAGTATTTGTGTTTCATTGGCGTTTGAGGCTAGATCCTTGTCTTCCTAGGATGTCAATCTCAGAGTTTCAAGGATGTGCTTCTTCAGAGTAAGCTAAACATTCTCTTCCTTCCTGGTCTTGTTTTCAAATATTCTGTTGTTTCTCTCGATCCATATTTCCTAGACAACAAATCTTGGTAAGAGTTCCTATATTATGTTAAGGAGCATGCTTCTGAAAGGTTGATGTGGCCAGTTGGCTATTGAGAGATTTAGGCACCCTTTTATTCTATTTGCATTCCTAAAGATGTTTTCTCCTTCTTTCCATATGTTTTCAGCAAAATTACATTCAATGAGGACATGGTTGATGGATTCTCCTCCTTTTTTGCACATATAACACCAGGTTGGTCCTATGCATCCTCTTGTTTTGTCTATTTTCCCAAGTTAAGATGCGTTTGCGAAGAAGCAGCCAAAGAAAGGTATATATTTTTGGCCAGATGTTGGGTTTCCATAATTTTTTCCATTCTTCATCATATGCCTCATTGGAGGGGTTGGAGAGGAGTGGACATGCTCATTAGCATCTCCTTTCATGTTGAAGGCACCCATATGGGAAAATCCCCATCTTATTTTGTCATAGTAATCATAGAATCTTATTTGTCGAGTTAAAGAGTCTCCCAGAATGCTTGGATATCTTCAATGGGACTTATCGCTTGCGACCAGTTGATATTTTTCCATTTTTTTAAGTGACCTTTAGTATTTTCCTCTAGCCACATATCCTTTACTGTTATTTTGTGCATGGTTAGAAATTGTTCTCTTAGAATTGGAATATTGTACTCTTCTGTCAATGGGATTTATTGATTCTCAGATTCTAGAAGGAAATCTGTCGTTTTACCATTATGGATCACCCATAAGCTATTTTTTTGGATATTAGTGCGGGTGGCTTGTGCAGAGTTCCAGATGTGTGAGCCTTTGTCATTTGCTACAAATCTGGTGAGGGTCTGCTTGGACCAGTTAGGAGCATATTTCACCTTCCATAGGATATCCCAAGGATTAGATGTATGTGTAATCCATTTCCACCATATTCTGGAATTGTAGAGTTGATTGCTTGTTGCAGGATCTCTAAGGCCTAAAGCTCCAGCAAGTTTGGGGGTGCATAAAGAGTTCCAATCCATAAGTGACTATTTTTTGTGGTTGTTTAAGCCTCCCCAGAGAAAGGTGCATTGCACATCACAAAATGTTTTGAGTATAGATTTGGGAGCAACCATAATAGAGAAGAGGTACACTGGACATTGCTTACATAACTATTTTGACGAGGATAAGGTGATCGGGGAAGTTGAGAGAACAAACAGTCCAACAGCTTAACTTTTGTTTCAATCTATCAAGGAGATCTTTCCAAGAGACATTTTTTGCTATTGATTCAGCTAGAGGGGCATCGAGATACTTGGTGGGTAAGGATACTTCTGGAATTTCAAGGATACGAAGGATATTGCGTTTTGTAATTTGACAAGTATTGAAGAAGAAGAGATGGGATTTTTCTTTGTTAATGTCCAACCCATTGGCAATGAAGAAATTTTTTAGACTTTCCTTGAAGGATTTGGCCTCCTACAACAAAGAGCATCCCATGAGCATAGTGTCATCTACGAACTAATGGTGGGTTTGGGGTTCCATTCCAGTGTAAAGAGAAAGACCTTTGATTTGATAAGTTTGGTTTTTGGCTTTGAGGAGACACCCTAAACCTTCAACCATAAGATGAAAATAAAGGGAGAGAGTGGATCTCCTTGCCTGATTCACCTGGTACGATGAAATGTTTTTGAGGGGGTACCATTGATATGAATTGAATAGAAAGTTGTTGAAATCAAATTGAGGATTCATTTACCTAATGGTTGCAAAAGCATAAGCTAACAACATTTTCTTCAAAAATAACCAATTTAATTTATCAAAGGCTTTTGAGAGATCAAGTTTGATTAGCATTTTGGGTTTTTTGTGATTTTGAGAAAGTGGATAATTTCATAGGAGAGAATTATACCATCAAGAATTTGCCTTCCTTCAACGTATCATGATTGCTCTGTAGAGATTAGGGAAGGCGAGAGAGGCTTGAGCCTGTTAGAAATGGTTTTAGTGATGATTTTGAAGATGACATTGCAAAAAGATGTGGGTCTGAATTTACCTAGAGAGTCGGCACCATTTTCTTTGGGAATGAGGGAGAAAAACGTTGAGTTGAAAGCTTTCAGAAATTTCCTTGTTTTCCTTGAGTCCTCTACAATTTCCAGAACTTCATTGTTAATGGTGTCCCAACAAGCATGGAAGAAGTTTGTCGTAAAGCCATATGGGCCTCGAACTTTATCATTTTTCATTTGCTTGACTGCTTTCTCCAGTTTTGCCATTTCTATTGATCTAAGTAGAAGCTTGTTTTGCTCTTGAGACATAAGGGAAGGGATGTGTTCAAGTATTTTATCCATAGTTGTATCTCTATTCAAATCTGGTTCTTCCATCAGGTGCTTGAAGTGGTTGGTGATGACATGTTCTATTTCTTCATGCGTATATGCTTCTTTTCCATTTTATTTTTTAAGCAAACTATTATGTTAGTTTTTCTGTAATGGTGGCTCAAAAGAAGAAGGAGGTATTTCTCTCCCCTTCTTTAAGCCAAAGATATATGGATTTAGATTTCCAGAGAATTTCTTCTTGTGTTTCTCTAGTGTCTAGTTCTTCCTGCATCTTTTTTCTCTTCCTCCTTGAGGGAGTCAGTGTATCCATCCTTCATAATGTTTCTTTGGATTGCTTAAAGTTGAGCTTCATTTTGTTGATTTTCTAAATTGATATTTTCAAAGTGCTCCTTGTTTCAAATTTTGACTCTCCTTAATGTACTTCAGCTTTTGTTGAAATGTGTACATGAGAGTGCCTTCTGGACGTTGAAACTCTTTCCACCATTGTTGCATGGGGGTTTGGAAATTTGGATGTGAGAGTTAAAATTTATCGAATCTGAAAAGTCTTCTTAAATGTTCCCCTATTATGCTCTAATCAAGAGTGATGGGCCAATGATCTTATCCTGCTATGAGGAGGATTAGAAGTGAGATGTTTGCTCCTCCAGTGAGAATGGATTTCAACACTAAAAAACGATCAATCCTAGAGGCAATATGCTTGTCTCCTGAGTGCTTGTTGTTCTAGGTGTAGATGTTGTTAGTTGTGATGATGTCCACTAGTGCTAATTCATCAGTTAATTTGTCAAAGGATGCATTGAAGGTGCTTAGGGTACGCACTCCCCCTTTTTCTTCCCTGAGATTATGTATGAGGTTAAAATCTCCCCCTAAAATTTATTGTTTTTTGCCAACCCAGAGGCTTAGTAGTTTGAGGGAATTCAAGAAAGCTTGTTTTGGTGCAAGCGATAAGGGCCCATAAACATTGGAAAGAATACCTTTGAGACTAGTTCCTATGATATGAAATCAACTGAGATGGTGAATCTAATCACTAAGAAGTTTGATAAGCTGATCTCGAGAGGATTCCTGATGATACTTAGTCTTCCTATTGAGCCTGTGGCATCGATGGCTATCGATTCACTGCCTTTCCATATCTTCGCTCCTAATGCTTTAAAGTTCTCTTCAGAGCATTTTGTTTCATGAATAAACGTGACTGTAGGTTTTTTCATAACAATTTTCCTTTTTAGTATTCATTTTTTTAAATCTACTACAACCTCTGATATTCCAAGGAATGAACTTCATTTAGAAGGTTTGAATGGTATGGTGAATGCTTCCTCTATTGTGGGAAATTGGCATGAGGCCACCAATTTTTTTGCCTATACCCTTTATGAGTTGTTGATTGCTTCTTCTTCCACACTTCTCATTACCACTTTTTTTAATTACTTCATGTGTTTTGGTGTTGGGATTTTCTGTGACCACTCCAAGCGTTTTTTCTTTTCTGGTTTTGATGATGGCCCTTTGATCAAAACCACTTGTTGGGAGGGGATTACCCCTTTTTCTGGATCCTGGACTGCTTTTTTCAACTCAACCATATCTAAATATCCTATGTCAATGACATAGGTGTCGTCTTCTAGCATTTCCACATTCGCTCTTAGCTCAGGGGGACTTGCATGGGTTTTCTCTTTTTCTCTGGATATGCTTCTTTATTCTTTGTCTGGTTACTTGTTCCTTTAGTATCTGGGTTGTCCTACACTTGTTATGATTGAAGTACTTCGAAGGTGTTGGAAGATAAGGGCTTTTTATTTACCTTAGGGCTGAATTCCTTTTTGTCGTTCGTTTTCTACCAAAGACTTTGGTGAATCCATCTGCATCTTTTGCTTCCTTTCCTTTCTACGATATTGTTGGAATGTTTTATGGACATTCTCTGAGTAGGTTCCCATGTTCATGACATCACCTACACGTGAAAGGTATTTGTTCATAGTCCATGGGTTGAAACCAATCTTCATCATCCCAACTAATATTGATGCCTTCTAGGAGATCTTTTGTTATATCCATGTATACACAGATAAATGCATACAAGGTATATCTCATTCTTTTTTGTTTGCTTTGATATTTTGACAAATTCCCCTATAGTGTTTCCCAACACTTTTAGTATGCTCTCATTTAAATATTCTGAAGGGAGTGAGTAGAGCCTTATCCAGACTGGGATAAAGGTCAGATCTTCTTTCTTTGGGATGAATCGTTCTTTACAGGGTTTCAGAAAGAGTCATGCAGAGTTCAAGAATTGGCCCTCCTTCAAAGATTCTATTTTTGTCTTCAAGATTGAGGAAGACAACCGTAGAAAAAACACTTGGCTCCCAGACGAAGATCATAGTGTCCTTGGGGTTTCCAAGTTACATTGATCCACCAATATAGGGCTTTCTATGAGGGCCAAATCCCTACAAATTTTCTGATTAGAGCGCGGTCTTTCATGTGTTGAATATGTGCTCTAAGACCATCTACATGAATTTGCAAGGTTGGTACTTCATTTGCTTTCGGTAGACATTTACCTGTTAATGTTGTTGCGGAGTGGCCTGGCATTTGCTTATCTTCCCCTTTCAAACTTTCTTTTGCTTTGGAGATTGATGTGTGCTGTAGATTTGGTTCAAGGTTGTTTTTTGTTATCCCTGCTTGGGAGGGGTTTGTAGCCCTCCCTTGAGCTCCCCCTTAGCTATTCCTCGGTCGTTTATGATGTCAGTGTGCAGCTAGAAATTTGATAATGTAGAATGGTAGTTCATGATAGACAACATGTAGCCGTCACCTGTTAGCGCTTCATGGAAATGGTCGCCCATGCTCTGCTTCGTCATCTCACAGCCCTTTATCCAAGAAGTCCTTAAAACTATTGAAAGTATACAATTAATAAAAGATGTCTACCACAAAATTTGATTTGCAAAGCATTACATAAATTCATTGAAAGAAGTGTTGATTGCGAGCTTCTCGTAGCTCTTTAATGGCTTGGTACATTCTTGGGTTGTATAGGTCCATGTCTTCGAACAATTGAGAAAATGTATCTCCTTCCTTTGTATCTACAAGGGTGGAGCCCACGAATTTTCGATGATTAGAAGCTATTGAATGGGTGCCCTTGTTGATATTGTCAATGGTGGATTTGAGCATCAAATAGTCTACTTCTAATGCATGAAGTTGTCTCCTTTATTACATCACAATGTCCATGACCTCGGAAGTAGGCGAATTAAAAAGATGCTCATTGCTTTAAGTTGTATTAAAAAAGGAAATGATAGAGCGTATGTTCTCATTTATGTATTCTATATACCTGTGGAGAATCTTCTATATATCATAAATAACCCTTTGACATTTCCCATAAAGTCTTGGGTAGTCCATGGTTCTTTGGAATGCCTATGGATGTTTAATGTTAAACATAATGGTGAACAATGAATTGTTTCCCCAATTGCTTTCGAAATCATATTTTCCACAAAGACTTGATAACCTGAGAACTAGAGATATTCCCAGATTCAACCAATTGATGACATGCCTACCATTGATTATACTAGAAAGTGAGAAAGAGTTACAAACTGAATCATCTCTCTTTGACTTTCTACAGGGGGAACCGTGAGAAACTGGAATATGAGGACATAACCAAATCCATAGACCAATATTGGTTTCCCCAAGGGAAATGGGTCCGACGAGGCTTTAAGGATGACTTTCAAAAAGTCCCCCTTTCCACAAAGACACAACAACACACCATAATACATACCCAAATCTAATAGAACACCAAAATACCAAGAAGCCCAAAGGTAGTCCTTCAAACAACCATCCTTCCCAATGTAGACCAAACTAAAAACTTAACCATTCAACATACCTCCCTAAGCTCAAGCCTGTTGAAGTGACCATCAATGAGATTTGTGATATTCTCTAGCTCAAGGTAAGAGTGGATTTTCTCTTCCATTATCTCACCTTCTTCCATGAAGCATAAACCAAAGCATTCAAATTGATAAGGCATCGATAGAGGTGGCATGTGTAATGTCATAACATATTTTTCTTGACCTATTGCAGTATTGATTCCTACTAACTTGGACCTCGTTTGAAATGCTATGGGCCAACAACATGGATTATGGATTAATTGGGTTTGATTATTAAATTTCATAAATAACCAACCTCCCTATTTTTTTGGAATTCCCCTTATTTCATTTGTGTTGCTAAGTTAACTTGGGTGCTTCTTCTCTATTTCTACATCCAAAAATATGATAGAATTCAATATCTTTGAACTAGAATACATCTTTTATGATTTAATAGATTATTTAAGCTAAAAAAAAATACTTATCCATAAATTTTATTATTATTATTTAACACAACTACTAATATAAATCACATTATCTCTATTTAAGCCAATATAATAGAATTCAATATCTTTGAAATGAGATAATTAGATTTTGCTATCAAAATGTGATGGCAGGTCTTAATTGATTGTTTATGGAGTAAGCTATCTACCCGACGATTTGCACCGGGGCCCACCTGATGCCGTCTAGTGATAGCTTACTCGGTTACTTCTCTTCTGTGAGACCAAGACCCACCTGATTCTGAACAAGTATTGCTTGATCCATATTTTGAGGAAACTCAAACCCAAGGAGAAAGCTTTTCTTCCAACTGGCCCGCTAACACAAACCTTAAATCCTACTTCCCAAAATATTGAAGAAACCCTAATTAGCAATCCATGTGAACATAACACTAAGGAATATGAAGCAAAATCAAATTATCTTATCATCCCATTACTGCAGACACAATAGAAAAGAGTAAATATATTGAGAAAATAAATTATCTACCGAGATACAAAATATATACAAAATAGAAAATAAATTATTTGCTAGTATCGCTCACATGGATCACTTGATCGTTGTTTTTATTTTTATGGATCATTGGGATCGTTGTTATTATTAGTTTTATGATGGGATCATTTGTCACATCCCCATGCCTCCGACCGGCGAAGAGGACGCGACTACAAGCTTCAAACACCCGGGCTAAGAGCCCCATGTACGTGTACAGGCATAAAATTTGCAGAAACAGAATGCTGAAAGAAAATGCATTGCAGTATAACATGCATAAACACAATTGTTTATCATACACAGTTATAATTATTTATCTTGCACAGCGGAATCAACATGCATTCACACAAGCATTCATTTCAACATGTTCATCACTTTCATATCATTGACAGAAATTATGGTTGCAGAAGTAAAAATGGGCAAGATTACTTATCTTATGAAAACTTTGCTCCGCAAACAGCTACGTCGCTGCAACGTTCCACCCAACCATAGGCCAGCGTGCTCCTTAATTTCTCAGCAACGCTGCCACCCCCGAGCTGGGCATGATCCTCCAAGGAATAAGGGAACTAGCAGACTTACACATAGCCAAGGATATACAAAACACACAGCCAAGCCAACAAAGTTGGGTTTATCAGGCCATCAAGGAGTTGGGAAAGGATAAATGCTAAGCTGGTGAGCTC
>LPNX010560049.1:232266-243362 GCA_001517045.1 Pseudotsuga menziesii
AAATCAGGTGGTGTTTATGGGAGAGATCCCTTACTGAAACTGGTGGAAAATTTTATTTTATCGTTGGAGATGATAGACTTCAAGCCAAAAAGGGGAAGGTTCATGTGGTCAAACAATAGATTGGACGCAGCTAACATCTATTCCATACTAGACCGTTTTCTGGTGCACAGTTCTATGTTGTCAGCGAAAAAAGTTATCTCCTCTAGTATCTTGCCCAAGATCACCTCATATCATAAGCCAATTTTGCTGCAGATCGAAGATGTAGAGGACCTTGGTCCCATTCCATTTCGATTCAGCCCATTGTGGAAAGACAACGACGGATTTATGAGCACTGTCACTATGCCTTGGGATCTTCTAGTTGTTGGATCTCCGAATTTTGTTTCGGAGAGGAAGCTCATTAACACCAAAGCTGCGTTAAAGGATTGGGTCAAACTCACTTAAAAAAAACCCAATCAATGAAAGGAAAGAAGCCCTTCAAAAACTGGAGAAAATCCAACTGGAAATGGAAGAATTAGAAATTACTCCAACTTTACTTGAAAAAGAGTAAAAAGCTCAGTTTAACTCTTTCCAAGCTTTCAAGCGAGAAGAAGAATATTGGAGACTAAAATCTCGAAGTACTTGGTTGAAAGCTGGAGATCGGAATACCTCCTTCTTGCATAAGCAGTGCAGAGTTAGACTTTCTAAAAATCATATTTCAGAAATCTCCTCCAAGTTCGGTGAAGTGGTTAAAGAAATTTCTCAAATCAAACAATTGGCTGAAACTCATTTCCAAAATCTATATAGGGAGGGTGGCTCTTCTAATTCAGATTATACCTCTGATTTTTTGTCCAATATTCCTACTTTGGTTAGTGAGGAAGAAAATGATGAGCTAATGAAGCCTTTTTCGGAGAAATAAATATTGATGTTATTTGGTCCATGGAGTCGGATAAAGCTCCTGGCCCTAATGGATTCTCCTTTCACTTTTATCGAATTTGCTGGACAGTAATTAGGAAAGATCTTCTCCGAATGTTAAAAGAAATCCAAGTTAAAGCCAAAGTAGGTGGCTGCACAAATTCCACCTTTCTTGCATTAATTCCTAAAGAAGCTAATCCATCCTCCTTTGATAGATTCAGACCTATTTCTTTGTGCAATGCGTATTATAAAATCTTTTCTAAACTTTTAGCAAACAAACTTAAACCTTTGCTTGGGAAGTTGATTTCTCCTCTTCAAGGATTGTTTGTAAAAGGGAGACATATACTGGACAATGTTATTCAAGTTTAGGAAGCTATGCATTCCAGCTTTCTATGGAAGGAGAAGGGCATGCTTATCAAACTTGATATGGCAAATGCCTTTGACAGGGTAAAGCACTCATTTCTTTTCTCAGTCTCTTCAATCTTTTGGATTTAGTTTTGCCTTTGTAAATTTGATTAAAGCTTGCATTAACAATCCTTGGATAGTGTCATTAGTAAATGGCAGACCAACAAACTTCTTTCAAGCTACCAGGGGCCTTCACCAAGGTTTCCCTTTGTTGCCCTTTTTATATATTCTTATGGTCGATTCTCTAAGTAGGAAGCTAACTGCAGGAAAAATTGATGGGTTCATTCCGGGCATAACTTCAGCAGTAGGAGTAGAAGCTATCAACCATGCTCTCTTCGCGAATGACACCCTGCTCTTGGGAAGGGCTTCCTTAAAAATGGCAAGGGTTTTCTCTGAAATTATGCATCAATTATGTATTATTTCGGGGGCTCTAATCAATAACCGTAAGAGTGCAGTGTTCGGACGGAATACAGATCAATCAAAAGTTGATAAAATTTCGCAGATCTTGGGTTATGAAGGATTTTCTTCCTAGGATAAGGTCAAATGTTTGGGTCTATCACTAATCTTGGGACAAAATAATCCTTATCTATGGCTAGAAATCATTAGTAAGATTAAAGCAAAGATTGTTTTGTGGGGTGGCCACTGGCTTACAAAGGTAGGCAAAGTCATTCTGATCAAGTTAGTGTTGAAATATTGTAACTTCGAAGAATATTCTATATGTATCTTTTTGTGGTCCCCAATGGTCCTACCAGGAGAACCACTTGTATTACTTTGTACCCCGATGCTTCTAATCGGAAGAACTAATAAGAGTCATGAGGTAGTCCCCTCTAATTGTAAAGGTGGGTCATTAGCACCCCAGTGTGGTTACTTGAGCCTACATGTGTAACTCGAGCCTATATGATTAACTTGAGCCTACATGTCGGATGAGTTAATTAAAGTGATTGGATGAATAAAATAGAGGTGTGGAACTCCTCATTTGAGACACACACACACACACTCTCACTTGTGTAGCGCATTAGTGGAGAAGAGAAGAGTAGCGGGAGAAGGAGGAGGATCAGGCTTTGATCTCCTTCTTGGTTTTATCTGTTACATTTTTGGGGCATCTATATTGAGGAAGCTTTTGCTAGGTTTTTCCCTTTAGTGTTTTCCCAGGATAAATCCTTGTGTTCCTTTTGTATGGTTGTGCTTGTCTATCCTTCAGTGATCCTGTTTATATGCTTTTGTTATGAAATCAAAATGAAATACTGATGATCTAGCTTAGCATATGAAAATTTAACATGGTATCAGAGCCACCCTGAAAGAAGACATTGTGCAGCTATAAAATATAGGGCTTCTTAATTTTTGGTTCTCTCTCCACAATCGATCAGCAAAAGAAGGCTAGGCTGACTCTCCATTGAAGGGCGCATCTTTCTGTCGAAGCGGAATTTGATTCCGAGCATTTTCAGTTTTCGGTGCGGGAAATTAGGGCTTCTTACAGAAGAAGAATTTTTGAGTGAGTCTAGCATAGGATTTCTCTTCTCATAAAAATTGAAGTTTAGAGACCTGGATCGAGATTTTTGGTTGGGTGAAACTCCAGGAAAGTCAAACCTTAGTTTGACCCCGAGCTAGTCAAACCCTAAATACTAAAACTGCTAATTTTTGGTACATTTGCTATATCCCAATATTGGCGAAGGTTCAAGAGCTAAAAACTATAGAGGTCGAAGATAAAATCCTGATGTACACTATGTCCAAAATTCAGCCTCATAATCGCTATATTCTGGGAGATATGATCCCTCCAAGTTAGGGTTCCAGCCTCTTCCAAAATTTATCCCTAAACAGGATACCTGGGGAGAATTGCTATAGCTTGGGCTACAAAGGTCCAAATGGAATTCCTAAAGATGTTCCAGAAAGAGCACGGACTGTACTTTTTGTGGTCCAAATTTCAGAACTAGAAGATGAAAAAGTGACATGTGGAAGGTCGTACAACTTCGATGTTCTGAACAGTCTTGTAACAGGTCACCTTGGGAAAAGGATCATAAATCCCAATTGGTGAAACCAATTCTGATGAAACCTATGGTGTTGGATCCAGGACATGCGAGGTTACCTCAGTACAAAATTTCAGACACAGAGGAGTAGTAATTTCGGAGATATCACAGAAACAGTGACAGACATTTCTGCATAAGAAATTGGAAAACTAGGGCTTCCTGTTCCGGGAGCTTCCCTCCACTGTTTTCAGAAAAGGCGTACATTGGACGGCTCCATTTGAAGAGATCTATCTTTCTATCCAATCAGATCTAAAAGATTCCAAGTTTTGAAAATTAGGGTTTCTCTAACAAACCCTAGATCAACTAGCTCTAAAAGGTGGACGAGCACCTCAAATCGGTAAGATCTAATCTTTTGCTATTTGCATTTGAGGTTCTCATTTCAAAGTGATCTATCACATCAACTTGTTGATAAGCTTGGTGAAGTTGACAAATTCCAAGCATGGAAGTATTTGATCTCTCTGAAGAAAATGAATTGGACACCTACATGAGTAGAGAGGTTCCAGTTCTAGAGGGAGATGAGCCTCAAAGCCTTACACCAGAAGAACTTGGTAAAGGCCAAGAAGATCATTGTTGATTCAGTCATAGATCAACTTGTACCACAAGTGTCTTTCCTAAAGACACCAAAAGAGATGTTTGATTCCTTGACCAAGCTATTTGAAGGAAAGAACATACATCGGAAGATGACCCTAAGAAACAAATTGAAGAGGTAAACGAAGAAGTGAAGAATGCAGAAGTGGTGATAGCCACCTTGAATGGCCTCCCAGAATCGTGGGATTCATTCATGCAAAGAATGTATGACAGAAGGAAGTGATTACTTTCAGTCGACTCATAAGAAGAGAAGAAGAAGATGGGAGCAATTGAAGATCAAGCTCTCACCATTCAAAGAAGATCCCTCAAACGACGAGGAATGTGAAGAACTCAATTCTTGAAGAACCTCTTATCCATCTTATCATTTGGATAAGAAATGATGATGTCATGAATGAAGAAGATGATGAAGTAGAAGGATCAAGAAGGATTCTACCCACGAAACGAATAAAAGATAAGTATTCAATTGTCATTGCATGATATTGTTTTGTTATGCATTTGATTATATTTAGTTGATGTGTTATGCATGATAGACTGTTTGCATTAACAACAGTATACTACTAATATGCATGTGATGGGTAAGTAGCTCATGGTGCTATACAACTCTCCATTGCTACTTATCTAGAATGAAGCCTCTTTGCTGACATATTGGATTAGTGCATAATCTCAATGATGTCATGGTAGAGATGGAAGGCATCTAGAAAGTTTCCGTGAGATATGGATGAATGTTGTATTGGCTAAATAATTGCATGATGCATAAGAATTTATCGTTATGCATATGTTTTATGAAATAGTTCTAACCATGCAACTGGTGCATTTGAATTGTAGGAAAGGTCCTGTACAACTGCCTACAAGAAAATAAGGATGAGACTTGTTCTTCGGACAATTCAATAAACATGAATCTGAAGCTCCCAGGGTCAAAGACATCATGACGAAGGAAAGAGCTTCAGAGAGTGGCAGATCCACCTCGAAGGATGAAGACCACCATGGTTATGAAAGAAGCTATGATCAAAGAGTAACAATTGATCATGAGGAATGATGTATTCAATATGGTTTCGAGACATAAAGGGAAGTATGTAGTATCTATGGATCTACAATAACAAGTGTACAAAGCAAGGTTCGTGATTTGCCTCAAAAAGAATAGACTATGACATGACATACTCTATTGACTAGTATATATCAAGCATTGAACCAGTTGTACAGAATGAAGAAGGAAGATGATACTCCACTTCAGGGGGAGTGATTACAGAAGATATCTGAGTTCGACACGGTACGACATGATGGACAACTTCCTGATGGATCGAGACTTTACCAAGAGTAAAGGGGGTTCCAACCTTCAAGGTTGAATGCAGAATACTAGGATATGTTGATGATCTGACAAGATGAACTCATGGAAGATGTTATGATGAAAGAATACTAGAATGATGTTTGGGATATAGTACTCAAACCAGAAAGCAAGAATGTGGTATCTTCCAAATGGATTTGCAAGATAAAATATGTTGCTGATAGAAGTAAGGAAAGACTTGTGAATTAATTCTGAAGAGACACTTACTCCAGGAAGCAAGGTACACTTCCTTCAGAACTATCATGGTAGTTTCTTCCATGATGAAGTAAAGACAAGCCTTCCTTAATGGTATGATTGAGAAAGAGTTGTACATCGAATAGTCACGACGATTTGAAGTTGAAGACAGATGGAATCACGTATGCAAGTTGAAGAAGGCCCTCTTTGGCTTGAAGCAAGCTCCCAGAGCTTGGTATGGAAGAATAGATAGTTTCTTGACGAGCATGGGCTTTGCCAAGAATAAAGCTGATCCTAACCTTTACTACAAGGTTGTAGAAGATGAACCTGTCATACTATTACTATATGTGGATGATCTATTTCTAACAGGGAATGAGAAACATATTATAGAATGCAAGAAGAAGTTCGCTGAAGAATTTAGACCTTGGTCTAATACTTTATTTCCTAGGTCTGGAAGTATGAAGGAATCTTTCTCAATCAGGGAAATTATGCAGTGCAAAGTTTGAAAAGATTCAGTATGTTGGAATGCAAAGTCATGGCCACACCCATGGACTCCAACCTGAAGCTGCTAGCTGATGACTCATCAGAGTTAGTGGATGTGACTCATTACAGACAGATCATTGGGTCATTGATGTACTTAACAAATACCAGACAAGACACTTGTTTTGCTGTGAACACCTTAAGTCAATATCTTGTTCAACCAAGGCGGTTCACCTAGTAGCTGCAAAACATGTGATGAGATATCTGAAAGGGACTATAGACTTTGGTTTATACTATGATGGTAGCCATGAGTATAGATTGTATGGCTACACAGATGCAGATTGTGCTGGAAGTATCTCAGACATGAAAAGCACATCAGGTAGATGCTTTTCTTTGGGGTCTTCTATGAGTTCATGGTTTAGTAGGAAA
Source organism: Pseudotsuga menziesii (assembly GCA_001517045.1). Taxonomy (NCBI): domain Eukaryota; kingdom Viridiplantae; phylum Streptophyta; class Pinopsida; order Pinales; family Pinaceae; genus Pseudotsuga; species Pseudotsuga menziesii. Next base: position 238,600 of record LPNX010560049.1, read on the forward strand.
CAGTCTAGTGTTTCTCTTAGCACGACTGAAGCAGAATACATAGCAGATTGCTCTGCTAAGTTGTGAAGCCATATGGATTTAGAAGCTGATATCAGGTCTCTTTGACCTGAAGATGGATACTACAATGATTCTATGTGACAACCAGAGTTGTGATGACAGAGAACCCTGTGCTTCGTTGTAACACATAGAAATTTGGTATTTCTACATACGAGATAAGATGCAGATGATGATGTTTCAGTATTCCCATACTGAAGATATAGACGATGTTTCAGTATTTACATAATGTAGATGCAGATGATGGTGATTCTGTATTTCTATACTGAATATAAAGATGATGATGCTTTAAGTATTTCTATACTGAAGATATAGATGATGATGCTTTCAATATTCACATACTGGAGATACAGATGGTGATAGTTCAGTATTCACATACTGAAGATGTAGATGATGATGTGCTGACAAAGCCTCTGTCTCAAGTAAAGTTCGAACACTTTTGAGACAAGCTTGGTGTGGTTCGAAAGGACCTTCCTTGAAAGGGGGAGTAGTGATGTTGCAGTGGCATTGTATCATCCCTAGGCACCTGCCCTAAATTGATCCGGTGACCTTAGTTCTCGAGAATGAAGAGGGATTGTATCATCCTGGGACATCTGTCTAGAATATATCTGGTGACTTCGGTCCTCGAGAATGTGGTGGGATTGCATCATCCCTGAACTTCGGTTCAAAATGTATCCGGAGGTCTTGGCCCCCGTGAATGTGGTGGGATTGCATTATCCCTGAACTTCGGTTCAAAATGTATCTGGAGGCCTCAACCCCCGTGAATGTGGTGGGATTGCATCATCCCTGAACTTCGGTTCAAAATGTATCCAGAGGCCTCGGCCCCCGTGAAAGTGGCGAATTGCATCATCCCTGAACTTCGGTTCAAAATGTATCTGGATGTCTCAGCCCCCGTGAAAGTGGCAGATTGCATCATCCCTGAACCTTGGTTCAAAATGTATTCGGAGGTCTCGTCCCCCGTGAAAGTGGCAGATTACATCATCCCTGAACTTTGGTTCAAAATGTATCCGGAGGTCTCGACCCGCGTGAAAGTGGCGGATTGCATCATCCCTGAACCTCGGTTCAAAATGTATACGGAGGTCTCGGTCCCCGTGAAAGTGGTGGATTGCATCATCCCTGAACTTTGGTTCAAAATGTATCTAGAGGTCTCGACCCTCGTGAAAGAGGCGAATTGCATCATCCCTGAACCTCGGTTCAAAATGTATCCGGAGGTCTCGGCCCCCATGAATGTGGTGGGATTGCATCATCCTTGAACCTCGGTTCAAAATGCATCTGAAGATTTCGGTCCCCATGAAAGTAGTAGGATTGTATCATCCCTGGACTTAGGTCCAAAAGTGATCCGAAGAATTTCGTCTTTGTGTTGTGGATTGCAAGTTGTTGCTAATGATGATGACGTACTGATCGAAAGATCAGAGTATGATGATGATGATGTTGCTGTTCGAAAGATCAGAGTATGATGCTAATGATGTTGTTGTTCAAAAGATCAGAGTATGATGATGATGATGATGTTGTTGTTTGAAAGATCAGAGTATGATGATGATGTTGTTGTTCGAAAGATCAGAGTATGATGATGATGTTGTTGATCGAAAGGTCAAAGTGCTGAAGATGATGTTGCTGCTGATCGAAAGGTCAAAGATGTTGCTGATCAAAGCAGTCAAAGATGTTGCTGATCGAAGCAGTCAAAGATGTTGCTGATTGAAGCGGTCAAAGATGTTGCTGATTGAAGCAGTTAAAGATGTTGTTGATCGAAGCGGTCAAAGTTGTTGTTGATCGAAGCATTCAAAGTGTTGATGTTGCTGAAGACTGAAGACTACATAATGTTGAAAAGCTTCCAATGATTTATAGATGTGTTACCCTGATGATGCTGATGATGCTCTCTCTCTCTCTCCTGTTATTGTTGTTGTTGATGTTGTTGTAGAATACCCTTCTCGTTAAGGGGGAGTGTTGAAATATTGTAACTTTGAAGAATATTCTATATGTATCTTTTTGTGGTCCTCGATGGTCCTACTAGGAGAACCACTTGGAGAACCACTTGTATTACTTTGCACCCTGATGCTTCTAATCGGAAGAACTAATAAGAGTCATGAGGTAGTCCCCTCTAATTGTAAAGGTGGGTCATTAGCACCCCAGTGTGGTTACTTGAGCCTACATGTGTAACTCGAGCCTACATGTCGGATGAGTTAATTAAAGTGATCGGATGAATATAAATAGAGGTGTGGTGCTCCTCATTTGGGACACACACACACACAATCTCACTTGTGTAGCGCATTAGTGGAGAAGAGAAGAGTAGCAGGAGAAGGAGGAGGATTAGGCTTTGATCTCCTTGTTGGTTTTATCTTTTACCTTTTTGGGGCATCTATATTGAGGAAGCTTTTGCTAGGCTTTTCCCAGGATAAATCCTTGTGTTTCTTTTGTATGGTTGTGCTTGTCTATCTTTCAGTGATCCTGTTTATATGCTTTTGTTATGAAACCGAAATGAAATACTAATGATCTAGCTTAGCATATGAAAATTTAATAGTCAGTCCTCTCATCTCTTCCTATTTACCAACCTTCTTTACTCCTGGCACCAAAAGCTATTATGGATCAGATATCAAAATTGCTCAGAGACTTCCTATGGAGAGGCGGGAAAGGAAATCAGAACTGCATGCATCTGGTTAAATGGGAAATTGTAAAAAGACCAGTTCTTGAAGGAGGATTTCAAATCAAAGATGCAGGAATGTCTAATATAACAATGGGAGGCAAATTGTTATGGCAGTTGCTTTCCAATAAAAAGCACCCGGTTAGTCACCTTCTCTGGAAAAAATACCTTCATGGAGGAACACTAAGAAATCTTCAATTGGAGACGATCAAAGAACATCAGGGTTGGCAAGCTAAGGAGATCGGTGGATGAACGCATCCAATGGGGCCGAGGTAGCTTCATGCATTGGGCAAGGCAAGAAACTTCATGCAGATTGGATCGGATCAGCTTGGTCTTCTGTCTGGCGCAGGCCCTCCTAGCTAGTGGAGTTTAAACTTCGCTGCATGCTCTTTCAATGCATGCAAAACTGAGTTTGGCTATGGCTACCTTCACGATCCAGAAGGCTGATTCCTGTCCCGATCGGTCTGCATGCTCTTGGATCTAGGAGAAAGGTTCTGTCTGAATCGGATTTGGCACTTTGGGATGGATCTGTTTCCTGGATCAATCCCTTCTTAAAGGTGGCATGCAGGGTGATTCTTGGTCTGCAGTGATGGGACGAGAACCTCCCCCGGGTTCTCACTAGGATGCATTGAGAAGCTTATCTCCTCCTATAGCAAGAGATCTGCTAAAGGAGCACCCCCAAAAATTTTCAAATGAATTGAAGATGTGCCGGAAGTTGCTTTGCCCCCAGAGGATACTATTCGGGTTGCCCTCTCGTTGGCAGATCGAGCTTTGATTGGGTAGTTTACAGGGCTCTGGCCCTCGCCAAAAAACACTGACAACTGGGTGCATAGGAACAGGCAACCCCTAATCACAAAAAATGTAGCTTCCTACTCAGTTGGCAAAGGATATTTCCTATTCGATTTTGAGTCCAAGGAAGACAAAGATCTCATATTTAGAAACAGACCCTACTTCATGGGGCCGCAAGGCCTCTACCTGAATCGATGGACCCCAGATTTTGATCCTGAAGCTGACACTCCCAAAGCTATTCTTGTTTGGGTTAGACTTCCAAATCTACCTATGCACTACTGGAACCCAAAATCTCTTTAAGCTATCGGGAATGCCTTGGGGAAATACATTAACATGGCCATCCCTAAAGACCAATATGCTTGCGCTCGCATCTATGTGGAGGTCGATCTAGAAGTTGGGTTATTGGAAGCCCTAAAACTAATTGTGAGGAACTGGTTTCACTACCAAAAATTTGACTATGAGCAGATACCTTTCAAATGTAGAGGATGTCATGAATACGGGCATTTCATTCGAAATTGCCCCCAAAAATCAGAGATCCAAAAAGACAAGGAGGAAGGATGGCAACCGGTGAAAAAGAACAAGACCAAATCCAATAGTGGAGTAATGCAGAGGAAAGGTGGGGGGAATAAAGACTCGTTAATAATCCATGTGGAAGGAAGTAAAGAAATGAATAAAAATAAGGAATCAAGAGAAGAAATCAATGCCGTAGAAGAGAAAACCAACAATGAAGAAATCAAGGATCCATAAGCAAAAATATCGGAACAACCTAAGAATGAATGCACTATCCTGATCCTCTCAGATGTAGGAGAAAAGGTGCAAAAAGAAGGAGGAAATCAGGAGAAGTAGGAGGGAGAATCAAACTCGGAAGAAGAAGAAGATGAAGAAGGGGAGATTGAGATGTCTACCTGTTAACACCCAAAAATGGTTAACTACCTCATCTACCCCACTACATGGCTTATTTGTCCATTTGCCTACCATATTTCCCTGAAAATCCCACTAAAAAGCCTCCAAAAGGCCTAAAACGCCTCCAAAAGGCCATAAAACCATCTAAAAAGCCTCCAAAAGGCCTAAAATGCCTCCAAAAGGCCAAAAAACCCCTTTTTCCTCCAAAAATATCCAAAATTCCTCTAAAAATAGCAAAAATCCCCAAAAGGGAAGAAAAAATATAAAATAATGAGTAAAAGGAGGAAAAAACCCTAAACAAGCTGCCCTAAACCATATGGTTTCTAAAACCATGGGCCAGCACTCCACCACTAAAAAACTATAAATAAGTGGTGGAGAC
>LPNX010560084.1:0-61558 GCA_001517045.1 Pseudotsuga menziesii
CTAACCGAATTACTTTTACTTTTAACTATTTCCTACTTACTAAGTTGCTAGAATTTCACTGAAACTCTGAATATAGTCTAAGGACTGTATTTGCTATCATTCCCAAAAATCAATTTATTAAAAGAATCGGATCATGAATCTCTTTCTAGTTGAAGAATTCTTCCTTATTACTTTTACAGTTTTTACCTTCATACTAGGGGATTTAGTAAAACATTGATATAAGTTTGTGGATTAACATCATAAAGTTTGATATTAAACATGAGTCTTTTTAACCATGTTCTAGCACACATGGTTACCAAAAAGAATTATCTTAACTCGACTTATCCTAAAAGATGCTTTCTATCTTAAACCTAGAATTCCCTGGTTTACCTATTAGCTAAAGCCACACCCTTTTACACAAGGATGTNCAAAAAGACTTATCTTAACTCGACTTATCCTAAAAGATGCTTTCTATCTTAAACCTAGAATTCCCTGGTTTACCTATTAGCTAAAGCCACACCCTTTTACACAAGGATGTCTAATAACTCTTGAGGTAAGTTTGTTGATTTACGGGACATAGGAGATCTTATTGTTGAATTGGTTCTAATTATTATTTTGATTTCCAACTCTAAATCAAAAGACTAAGTCTAGGAATCATTAGACCTCCATCTTACTATAGTTTAANAGTTTGTAATCTTATTGTTGAATTGGTTCTAATTATTATTTTGATTTCCAACTCTAAATCAAAAGACTAAGTCTAGGAATCATTAGACCTCCATCTTACTATAGTTTAACCTTAAAAGAAATTATGTTTCTTACACATTTTTCATCAAACAAGTCAATAAAAGAATTACCTTACTTTGACCCATAACCTTACTCAAAAGGAAATCATTTCTTGTTTCTATAGTTTATAAACTAGACATTAAAGTAAATCGAAGTATATTTCATCAATGTTAATCAAGTTATAATGTATGACTGATTACTGTTTTGATTGTAATAGTTCTTATGCAGTTTTGAAATGGCATACGTGACTATAGGACTTTTACCCACACTCAAGAAATATCTCGAAGGACACGTGGAGGATCTAACAAAAGGATAAGTTGACTTCGAGCTTGCCCTAATCTTCATTTGCGAGAGAGTGAGGGTGCGTTCGATTGGTGCGGTCGAGTTGGGAGCTCGTGGCCGCCATTAGTCTTTACTGACCTCCAGTTTTTCTCATTTCCATCGTGACCTGGGTCTTATAAAGAAATACATTGGTTTTTAAGTTGAGTGTGCTCCTCGTTCAGGTTGGGGTTCTGTTCGTTCCATCCCAAACATGACTTAGGGTTTCGGGTTCTATGGCACAATAGTTACTGAGGTGAATGCTTTCCAAAGTGCCCATCAGATGGCCCAAGGCTGTGCATTCTTTGTTTCTTCAAACTGAAAGCGTTACAGGTAACGACCTAACCAGTTTTCCTTTCTTTTTAAAAAGAATGATAATTACAAAATTATTTTTAAAAGGATTTTAACCATTGAAATGGTTTCTCTGTGCAGGTTCTCTTTGCAGTTCAGATGTTGGAGACGAGCTTGTTCTTTCAACCATCCAACATGCAGACCCTGGTAAGCCTCGGTTGCGCTAAGGGTTTCTCCTGTATGAGTATTATGGTGGTTGGAAGATGAGAATACTACGTTGCCGATTATGGACTTGGCCTGGGTTTTTCTTGTTAGGTTTTTACTTAATGTTGTTTGTTTTTGTATGACTTCGAAACCCTAGAGGGTATTAAAAGTGAAGAGTGCTAAGGCTTGTAGCAGTCGAGACTTAAAGGTTAAGACATAGCCCATACAGCCTGCAATGCTGTAAAAACTTCAAGTTTTACTTTCGGCTTTAAGCCGTAACCTTTAAGTGGTATTTTCTGGTAGTCTATTCATTGAGACTTGTAAACGACTTATAGGGTTTTCCCAAGAGAAAAAAGCGCAATTTCATTCATCATTTGAGATCAAAATTACATTCTGTAGGTTCACTGTATCAGTGAATTGACCAAGTCCTATAAAGCATAGGTTCCTTTGATGAGACTTTTACGTCTACTTTCAAAATGCATAGTATTTAAACATTTCTGTTTTTCAAAAATAAAGAGATCTGTCCCACGAGACTACTTTGCTATTTACATCTTCGGATGATAATGCAAAAAAAGAGATATACTTATAAAACTTTAATATAATATTTTAGAGTTCTTCTATAAAAAACATGAAGTGAATCAATCCATAAATGGTCTGTGGTAGTATTCAAAGCTCTGTCCTTCCCTTTCTTCATTTATTTTCCAAATGCCCATTCCCAGCAACAACCCTTCTTTGGATGCCTGGTCCGCTTTTTGGTTGTTTTCCCTGTACACATGCCGGCAGGAGAAATTATCAAAAGTTTGAATGACTGCCTGAATAGTTTGAAGAATATTTGCAAGTCTAACATTTCTTCATGCTTGAGTTTGATTGGTCCAGTTGATAACATTCATAGAATCACCATGAACTATCAATCTCTTAATACCCTTCTCTACAGCAAAAATAAGAAGGAGTTTTAGGCTCACAATCTCTGCAAAGTTATTTGAACCCGCACCCAGTCCCATGGTAAGTGAGAAATAATGTGAATCAGAAAGATATAAGTAAGCCCCCCCTCCGTATAAATCATTTTGAGCTACTCCGTCAAAGAAACCCCATGGATAAGATTTGTCCAGTTCAAAATCTATATTCCTTCTCTGATTAGCAGCCCTAATATGTTCAGGAAGTGCTTTGTAAATGCCCACAGATTGAGCGCTGGTAATTTCGGGGACAAATGCTTTGTCCTGGAAGATAGCCCCATTCCTTGCCATCAAGATCCCCCAAATAACTAACAAAGGTAAAGATTTCAGTTTTTTATGTGTGACAGTTCTCCACCAATTTTCCAACGCGCTGTTCACTGAAATGCCTTCCCATCTATAGTCCATCCCTACCAGGTTCATACATTCTTTCCATACAACAATCGAGAAAGGACATGTAATGAAAATATGAGAAATCGATTCCAGTTCCTTCTTGCACAGAACACACCAACCAGGACCCTGAAAACTTCTTTTCTGTAGAATGTCCCAGGTCGGAGCCCTATTCTCTAAGACACACCACATAAACAGTCTTGATTTGGCGCCCAAGCGGGGTGCCCGGGAGGAGGGGTCGGTATACACACATTCAGCATGTTCACCGTCTCTTTCACATCATATGCACTTAACGTTGCAAGCGTAGCTCCCAAGCTGTGTCCTGTCAATGTTATACTCAAACTCTCGTCCTTATATTGTTTCAGCAAACGTGTTATCTCGCCCACTACAATATCCCTGGTGCTTCTACTGCACTTCTTAGAGCCTTCATCTATGGAAGTATAACAAGACAGAAATCCCTTTTCTATTCGGACGTTTGGATCTGGAATTTTGTGTACATTGACATGAGCTAGTGTAGGGCAAAGTGGAACTAATATATCTTTGAAATTTTGGATCCACTCTTGCGCTGTTCTCGTTCCTCACCAAGCAATTACTATGTCCCATCGTCCCAGTCTTTGTATCTCATTTGAATTGGTGCAAACCGCAATAAAGCCTATCCAAACACTTTCGTCTATTGATTTGTCGCCAAAAGAGGACCTTAAAGCACCAGTATTTGCGTATATATATTTAGTTACTTGATAACCAGAATGAGGGAAACCCATTTTCTGAAAAAGAGAGCGTTTACTGTGCTTGCATGTTCCATAATATTGAGAATAGTCTCTATCATCGAACGCATCATAGCAAAGCTAAGCGAATTCCCCGTATCTGAGAATCTCTGCTTTGAGAATTGGATGCAAGGGATCAAGTAATCCTTTCCAAGAGTTGACACCCTGGATATCTCGCCATAAATAAGCAACTTGTGGTGCTCCTCCTTGTACTGGCTGATCACCATGATCTCCATTATTTACTCTTGGGGAAGGGAAATTCAATGGGTACTTCATGTGAGAAGCCCACAAATCCTTTGTATAAAGGGGAAATGCAAATCGAACCATTTTGTGTCAGAGTTTACAATTAGATTTCAGATGCTGCTTGCAGTCTTTGGAAACAAATTGTTCGTTGCTTTCTTGAGGGTTTTTCTTTCGCAACGATTGTGGAGATAGAATCGAGAGATAGAGAAAAAGTAATCGTTTCTTGGTTACTTGGTATATATAGGCAATCGATTAATCTTGGAATGGATAAAGTCAAACTTACTAGTCTCGAACTCAGCTTGCAGAGTCAATGATCACAGTCAGACCTACCATTCTCGTTATTAATTTGACATTCACGATGCAAAGTTTGAAAACGCCGCTGGAAAAGTAATACGATTGCCCAAGACTTTCTGAAATGGCAACAACATGAAATAACTAAAAAGTGCCTTTAAAAAATTTCCATCGTTGGTATTCGAGTGAATCTAATGAGAATGGTAGGTCTAACCTTTCAATCATGGTAACAAAAGTGGTCTTAATCTACTGAAAATAGTTGTAATCATACCTGTAATGTAATGTAATGAGAATGATATGTATGACTATGATCATTGAATATATTCTGTACAACCTTTACCGAAGAAAAAAAACCCATAAAAAAAGCAACTACAACCGCCTATAGTACTTAGTAAACTCTAAGCATTTGATTATTATTGGCAAACTCTACAAGGATAGTTCAATTTTCATTTCCCCTTTATATAAAAGATTTGTGGGTTTCTCACAGGAAGTATCCATCGGGTCCCTCTTTACCGAAAACTAATATTCATGATAGATTGTTTGTAAATTTCGAGATTGTTTGAAGAAAGTGTACAAGATTGCACATTTTATGTTTTTGGATTTTTAAAAATATTTATATGTGGATAAGTACGATCTTTTTAGTTTTTGACATAGTCATTAGAGATCCTTTGCTAAAATGAAAGTTTGTTAAATTTATGAGATTGAATTTATTATAGTTTTATGAAATGCTAGTTTTTGTTGCTATCAACTTACATGGTACAATAAGAGTTAATATTTATTTCCATATTGTAATGATGGTCCTAATTGATAAGCATAGCTTGATGTATCTTTCATGAACAGTGAGAATGTTCATCTAAACATCAAAGTAGTAAATGAAAATGATGTCAAAATATGCATAAGAATTTAAGCCATGCCCTTAGCCTGCTCGGCTTTATGGCAAGTTCAATTGACTATTACCTCACATGAATGAGTATATTGATTCTACATGTTACATGTATAATAGTTATAGAAATTGTTGTTAGCAAATGTGTCATTCAAAATTAGTGAAATGCAAATTTGTGCTCCACAATATTTTAGTTGGATCTTTTTCTGGGCACTCTTCTTGTCTCAATGTATAAGCCTCTTTCCTCAATTAGACCTTCGGTGTTCCTCTATATGTATCTTGGTGCTGGTATTCAGTTACAATAGTTATGAAAATTCAGAAGAAAAAAAATAAAAAATAAAAAATATCAACCATTATTGTGATGGGGAAAATTGAGATTTAAAAGTCAAATGAAAGACAATGCTAAAATTAAAACTTCATATATATATTTTTGAAATACAATGTAGGACATCAAATTTCAACCCTGACCCCACGGAGCCATCCCTCCGTCTCCATCTACCCTGAAAGAACCTGTGACAGATTCCTGACCAAAACTCTCATTCGACAATGAGTTTCCAAAGCCATCAGATAGGTGGTAAAGGACATTTGGTTCCACCATCTCTAAAACCCCGCCCACTGTAAATTTAAACTTTTAAATTTCAAAATTCCATCCTCCAATATTCAGTGGTCAGTATGCATTTGATCATACTCATGAGATGTCATGAGAGAGAAAGAAGTGGGGTATTTGTATGTTGTTCCCATTTTCGGGGGTGTGTTTCAGTGAGTGGACAAACTGACAAAGAAGTAGAGAAGTTTGAAGGAACTTGGTGTTTGTACATGAGTAGAAATCTGATAACTTAATCGTTGTTCCTCTACATCTCGAGGTTGCAATCGTGTATTACCTAATGAGATTCCCTTATCCTTGCCCTCATCCCAACACCACTCCGATGAGATGACACTACAAGAAAAAGGGCATTTTAGCCTCACATTAACATCACTATTTGTAAAGGATTTGGGAAATCCTCAATTTTCAAATAGTGGTGTAGAAGTGGTGCTAATGTGGTGATACACAATGTGGTGAAATTCAAATCCTCAAAGAAATACAAAATAGTTTGACTTTAAACTCATACATCCGATCAAAGCAACAATCAAGAAAAATGTGATGGTGCGCCCATTGATAATAGAGAAGAGTATGGGTCATCTACATCTTCATCAAGTCCTTCATCTGCAGAAAATGTAGATTCTGATGGGGTGTCAGAATCCATGGATGAATTTGAAGAAGCAGTGTAGATGCTTTTTATTAGTATGATTTTTTTAATTGAAACTCTACAGGAGTTTTTGATGATGGGGTGTCATAATCCATGGATGAATTTGAAGAGGCAGTTAGATGCTTTTTACTAGTATGATTTTTGTAATTGAAACTCTAGAGGAGTTTTTGAATATTTATATGAACCATTTGTTCTTGTATGGTCTAATATATTATCTCATTATGAATCACATCATAATTTCTTTGTTTCTATATGGTTATAATGGTGAAATTATTAGAGAAATTTGTTTTTTCTTTAATATGCAATTTTCCAGAAAGTTGTAATTTATCTCTTCAAGAATTTTTCTTTTTTTCCAATTTAAGGTTGATTTTAAAGTTTTGTTAAACAACAATATGGGATGTTTAGTCCATGGCTCTATTTTTACCCTAAAAAAAAAACGTGTATACTGGTATCAACACTTTTCTATTTGGGGGGTATTTTTGGTGTTTTTTTTGCAAAAATCATCGTTTTTATGGGTAGAGTTCTCGTTCATAGTATATAGTTCTCGTTTCATAGTATAAGTGGTTAGTCCCATTACCTCAAAATAGTCCCAAGTATATGAGTGTTTAATGAACTAGTATCACTTGGCAAGGGAGTCTAGAAATTGTGTGTCTATACTTGGAAGACACAAGTGAATTATGGAGTCTATTCAATTGAAGTATGGCATGTATAATTCTATTTGATTGTAGACGTTTATATATTGAAAACTCAATGTTGACAAACAAATTACTTTCATATAATGAAACGAGAGGGTTGAAACTTAAGGTTATATAATACACTTTCTAATCGATAGTTAACTTGTATTACAATTTTTATTATTATCTTTAATAAAATTTATTAAAAGTTTTGCATGTTTTACATAATTGGAATGATATCTTAGTCGTAATGTATATCATATTTGATTATGGTATGTATCCAATATGATATGATGTAATATGAATATGGTACACAAATATGAATTATGCAATGAAATTAATACTAACTTTTAATTTTGAATTTTCTTTACAGAACATGGGTCTAGAAGATTTGATTGAGGCAGGTTATGATCCAAATTATGTTCAGTCTAGATTAGATATGGGAGTTGATAATGATCATGATCATGCTCATCATGATGATGCAGTTGATAGTGGTAGCCAGTGGCGTTCATCATATTGATTGTATCATGGATTGAGGTTCATATTCATTATGATACCTATATAATTTTAATGTTTGTATATATCATTTTGACTTTTATCATATTGACTTATATCGTTTTGGCATGTATTATATTGACTTGTATCATTTTGACATGTTATTGATCTACTGGTATATTTGACTTTCACTTGTTTTAGTTATAGATGATGATGATCTTATCAGTATTATCTTGTTACTTTATATATATTGGAAGTGGTCAATGTTTTTTTGATGGATATTGACTATGTATGATGATTTTTCTACTTTTGATGGATGTTGTCAATTTCAATTAAATTTCTTCATAAATGTTACGATATAAATTTGAAATGCAATATTTGTTTTTTTAATCTTCATAAATGTTACGATATAAATTTGAAATGGGATATCTATTTTTTTAGATAGATATATGTTATTTTATGAATTATGATATATTTAATCTATTTAATTGAAATTACTAAAATCTTTCTTCTTATGATACTAGTATCGACTTGTTGTTTTTATTATTTTTGTAATGATGTCCATGACATGATATTTATCTAATATTGGTATATTTGACTCACTTATTTTATAGATGATGATGATGTTATCAGAGTTATCTTGTTAATTCATATATACTAGAACTTATAGATGTTTTTTTTTATAGAGATTTAATAATTATGATGATTCTGCTAGTTTCTATGGATGTTATCCATTTCCCTAAAAATTATGTATAAATTTTATGCTATAAATTTGAAATGTGATATCTATTTCTCTATAATCATATCTATTATTTAATAGATATGATATATTTAATTAGTTTAATTTAAATTATTCAAATGAAATTAATAAAGTGGAAGCTATAAAGGAAGCAACATGAGGTGTTAAAATGGACGCAAAATGTGGCTCTAAATTGGAAGCAAAACTTGGCACGAAAAATGAAAGCCATACTCGATATTATTTATGGATCTAAATAGGAAGCTAAATTGGATGCTAAACATGAATCAAAACTCAATGATAATTAGGAATCGAACCCCAACATTAAAAGGAAGAAAACCCTAGAGCTAAAAATGGAGCAAATCCAGGTGCTAAATAGGAAGCAAACCCTAGCACTAAATGGAAGAAAACATAGATAAAAGGGAAGCAAAACCTGGTGCTAAATGAGAAGCAAAGTTAGGTGCCAAATAAGGAGCAAAACCCAGTGTCACACAGGAAGCAATCCTGGAAGCAAATATGGAAGCAATACTAGAGGCAAAAAAGGAAGTTGTAAGGGAAGAAATGCTAGAATCAAAAAAGGAAGCAATAATGGAAGCAAAACAAGGCATTAAAAAGGACACAAAAACTAGCACTAAAAGGAAGAAACACTTGGAGATATATGAGAAGCAACACCCGACACTAACAAGGAAGCTAAAATGGAAGCAACAATGGAAGCCAAACTAGATGCAAAATAAGAAGCAATAGTAGAATCCAAATTGGAAGGCTCAATCGGTGTTAATTTTGGCTCTAATATCGGTGAAACCCTTGATGCAATTCTAGATGCTAATATAGGAATTAAATTTGGAACTAATACTCTTCTAAGCACAACAAATGGAGCCAAAAATGATGCCAAACTTTGTACAAAACTCGGCGCCAAAAGTGGAGAAAAAAAAGACACCAAACTCAACACAAATCTCAACAAAAAAGTTGGCACAGTTGGAAAATGTAGCGTGGCACTAGATTTAGTGCCTGTCGTTGAGTTCAAACTAAGGAAAAAATACACTAAAAACAGTGCATTTTTTGGTGTTATTTTGTTTGTTTGTAATGTGATATGCAGAAATCATGTATGGTTTCAAAAGCATTCACTCAATTTTGCAAGAAATCAAAAAAATAGTAAGGAGTATCCTACCAAGAGTGTTTATAGTGATTTATCAAAGGATTCCTTTATATGATTCTTTGTTATACAATATTGGAGAAATGGATTGGAAGGGGAAAATTTGTCTACTCTTCATATGGAGATGGATTGGAAGGATGAAAACCTGCCACTGATTGATTTACCTTTGTTGAAGGTTTCAAATATTAATTCGAGAAACCATGTTTTTGCAAAAGAAAGGATGCAAGAGTTTTGGGATCACATGGTTTCTGAATTGATCTCTTCTCAAGATACGGTTCTTTAAGTATATGCAAGAAGTAGAGTTATGCATTCTTTGACCAGGTCACCAAATAGTAATTATTTCTATCATGGAGACAATACATCAAGAACTATTTATGAATAATTTCTATCATGAACTTCCTATAAAGCAAGGTATTTGTATTGATGTTTTCAAATATCTTATTTCATTATATTTTGTTTTTAAGATTGCTTATGTTCACTAACTTTTTCAAATTCCTTATATACTAGATTTGAGTATAGAGGACACTCAAGAATTGTCCAATAAAAATATATCGATGAAGATGTTTTGGGTGATAGAGAATCCATAAGGAATTGCCAAACATGTGGACAAGCAAATTCTGGAAAACAAGAATCTCATTATCTAACTTTCAATCAGTTTTTTTATAATGATTGAGGATGGTATGATGTTTTCAAAATCTAAAAACTAAAAAAAAAATACCTACTAATTTGCAAGTCAAGATGATAGGATTGTTTTAGGACATGCGGGTTCTCTAGAGCAAGATAAAGGATCGAGTAGCATGGTGTTTAGAGCCTTGGAGAATATCGAACCAGGAAGGGATTTGAAAGCAAAAGGTGGTATCTCTCGCACTGTTAGTCTCCAATCAATTGTTGGGTGGTCATTGATAGGTTGGAGAAAATTATTCCTTCCTACCTTTTGCTAAAACAATTTTACTATGGAATACATCATATGCATTCTTTATGTGCAGCTTCTCATAGAAAAATGTTGTTGATGTTTGAAATGGAAAGTTTTTTATTTCAATAGAAATCCACCCAAAAAGGAAAAAGGGTGAATGAAAATACTAGTGAAGACTCTTAATTTAAGTACAGGGAAAACTTATATAAATTGCAACCAAATGTGATACATTTTTTGGAAGCATGTTTTTCAAAATTCAATGTTGGAATTCAGTCATCTAAATGTAGGTCAATGAAGGGAAACCCTTGTTTATGAAATTTGTTGGGACAAAGAAAAAAGAAATTGGGGGTCAAATTATAATGTTATGGTTTGAAGAGAGATGTGCCATGGATAAAGAAGGAAATATGCAAAAAACATGGGAAATGTGTGGGAGGAGTTCCCAGTGAGATCTTTGAAAAGTAATTCACCAATGTTTGTTTTGGAGGGTGATGGCATGCAAGTACATTCGTCTGAAAAGTTTATTTTCTGTAACACCTTCAATATATCGTATGATAAGAAAGAGAGTGATATGATACGTGGAATCTAGTAGGGTTTAAGTAAAATATATGGATCAAATGATATCAAAACCTTCATTTCCCCATTCAAGAGCGAGAAACATTAAATGTAACCTATGAATATTTTAGATCATAAATGATTTTTTTTGGCTTATTGTGCGATGTTTTTGTTTCTTCTAAATTCAGGATCTACATTTACAGGTGCATGTTTGTGATCAGTAACTTATTAAAATTTATGAACAAAGTGTTGTCGTTCTGGTTATATATTTAGTTACATTTTTTGTATGCAGTCCAAATATCAACGCAAAAGAAAGTATTGGTCCTGGGAGTAGAGGGATTGCTCTTTGGAGTTCAGTTGTTTTCCAAAAGAGAAGCATTTTTCAAAAAACCTCATTTTGTCCATAACTGTTACCATTATTATGCATGGATGTGATATTATCAATGCTGGAAGAGAAAAAATTTACATTGCTATGTGGTTTTCTTCATTGGACAACATGGAAATTAAAACATTCATTGATATAATTGAATGGTTGAATAATGAGGACTTTGTATTTATTTGGGGTTAGGAGCAACGTAAGCATACTATTTATAGTTCCTCAATGTATCCATATATGGTGAAGTAGTACATAGATACAAAAAGTCATTCAAATATGTATTTATCCAATATGGATATATATATCAAAAACCAAACATGTTGTTTATATATGAAGGACACTATCATTCAAAAGATAATAGCAAGGAAAATTGCTTCAAAGTGCCATCTAGTTGGATGTTACATTGTATCCGAGTGTAATGAGATAGCCCGTATCAGGGTTAAGGAGGAAGATGTTCCATCTTCAAAATATGAATGAATAAATTATTAATATATGAATGGATGATAAAATACAATGATAAGTCTGCTTTAAATATAGCTTAACATACCTATTTGAAGAGTCACAACTCTTATGTTTAGTAATTATCTATTATTATTTACTTTTGTTATTATTTTATTCATAACATTGCCTTCCCCTTAGGAAAGCTTTGTCCTCAAAGTAGAGTATGTTCATGTTGTCTTTTTATTCTGGCTCTGTGTCGAAGTGATGACTTGAGACATGCGATTTTGATTACGACCATTGCTTCATTTTGATTCTTTTGTCTTGGAATTTTCATTAAGTATGAACTTAGTGAAGTTTTGTTTACATTTTTGCCACTTGTGTGATTGTTTGTTTTAACTATTTTTGTGTTGTCATTCCTAGCATATTATGTGTCGGTTCCCTTGAACGGGTTCTTTGTGCTTATAATGCTCACAAGAACACCAGTCTTATCTTGTGTCTGATAAATAGTATAGTTATTTTCATTGATGTTCTTTATAGTAGTCCTTGTGATGACACATGTCCTTCATGCATTTGTTATTATGATATTGTTGTCAATGCAATGATCATCGTTATTATCATCTTTCTCCTTGGAAAATATTTTGTTATCATTTTCTTCATTACTAGGGTATGCTATATCTTTGTCTTGCATATTATCTTGATTGACGCCAACTCTCATCGGGTATGACATAATGGTCTACTGTATCTTCATTTTTTACATCAACTTGGGTGACTTGTTCTACGTTATTTTCACATCCATCTTCATTTTCTTTAAATGTTTCGTCAATATATTTTTGTATTTCATCTATGTCCTTAAGGATTTTCTCAAGGAGATTCATGAATTCGCCACTATAAGATGCCATGGATGTTGTACAAAGGAATTTTTGGCTTCCGAGGTAAAAAGGGTTGTTATTTTATTTAATAATAACTTTTTATTTTTATTTTTTAAGAATAATAATATTATAATTATTGATAATGTAATATTATCAATAATATAATATCTATTTACTCCAATGTTGAATGGTATATAATATATTATAATGATAATTAATATTATTATTATAATATATGAAATATATATGGAAATTAGGGTTGATGCGTTGAATTAAGGGCAGAGTGGGAAGGAGGCGTGGCTAGTGGCTGGAAGGAGGGTCGTGGTGGAGATTAAGGGGAAATGGTAGTCCGAACAAAGGAGGAAGACAAGTGTAGGAAGCAAGCACAGGTGGATGGTGGATGCAGGAAGGAGAAGGAAGGTGTTGAAAGCAAGTTGGATGAGGGAGGGGGATGAAATGTGTACAGGAGATGAGTGCAGAGAATGGAGTTGGAGTGTAAGACGCATAGGGAAAAGAGAGTGAAATCGAGGGGAATGGAAGGGGGTCTCCAAGAGTGGAGATTGGTATGGAAGGGTGCAATGAGGGACACAAGTGCAACTTGAAGCAGTGTGGAGAAATGTGAATGGAAAGGAAGGAGGGGCGACGCAGGGAGGTGCGCGTGGAAAGGAGGTAGGAGGGTGCAGTGAGATGGATGGAGTAGGATGTGGGAAATATGGAGGGATGTGGGCGACGTGGACTGGAAGAGGCACGGGCTCAAGCTGAAGTGGGATTGGGAAATTGGGTAATGAAGTGCAGATGTTATGGAGAGTGTGGGTGTCAGTGCAGTGTTGGAAAAAAAGCGTAGGAGGTGGTAGAGTGATCGGGAAGGGATGGAGATGGGGAACTATGGAAGGTGTCCAGGAGCAGAGATGGTTGGAGTGGATTAGCGTGTGGAGTTGGGGATGAGTGTAGAGAGGAGAAAGAGCGCAGGAGGAAAGGAGGGGAGTGTGACAGCAGATGGACAGTGTGGGAGGAGGTGGAGGTGATGCAAGTAGCATGCAGGAGTTGAGGTGTAGGCATAGGAGAGACAACACAGGATCTGAATCCGAGCTCCTGTGAGTGTGCGGGGTTGAGGAGTCAATTCAGATATGATACCAATGTTACACCGTATCCAAGTGTAATGAGCTAGCATGTATTCGGGTTAAGGAGGAATATGTTCCATCTTCAAAATATGAATGAAATAAATTATTAATATATGAACGGATGATAAAATACAATGATAATCCTACTTTAAATATAGCTTAGGCATACATATTTGAAGAGTTGCAACTCTTATGTTTAGTAATTATCTATTATTCTTGATTATTATTTATTTTATTTATTATTTTATTCATAACATTGGACATTTGATGGTTCATAATAAAGAGAAATAACTATAAAAACAATGGTGTGTTCTTGGTTGAATCATTTGGGACCTCATTTGAATATGGGGCTTTGGTTAAAAACATTCAACTTCATATGAACTTCAAATGACATTAGAGAGACAACAATTGATTTAGTGAGAGAACAGTTAACGGTTCTCTTGAATAGGTTTTGTATATTTTGACAATTCTAACAATGTAAAAACAAGTTTGTATATTTTGACAGTTCTCATATTTATGTTTTTAATTCACGAATGGATGTAATATCATGTATGTGGTGATGTGTTTTGAAAGTTTCATATCATACAAGTATACATATTAATCTTGTTATGTACAAATAGAAACATTGAAACAAAAACAATGATTGGGTTGTGTGTGTTGTTGTTTGTTGTTGTTTGTTTGAAAATGAAGGATTAGTAGGTAAACCATTGATCATATTTGATTTCAATGGAGTCTTGTTACATACATTGCATAGAAATTCATTACAAAAGAAATTCAGATTGCTAAGAAAACCAAACATTGAAACAACAACAAAGATTAATATTATAAGTTCAAGACTTGGGAGAATTTTTCAAAAGTGCTTTAGTATATTCGAAGCCGGTATATGGACATCCACACAACAAAAAGTACGTGGATGATTTTTTTCCATTATTATTGGAACAAATGGGATTGAAAAGGGAACAATTTAGAGTTATATTAACACAAGATTATTGTTCTCGAATAGATAGAGAGGGTTTTGATGGTGTTGGGAATCCTTATGTATATCTCAAACCTTTACATAAAGTTTGGGATATTTTGATCCATGCTTAAGATGCTAGAAGTATAATGATTGTAGATGACTTGAAGGGAAATGTATTATAATTGAAAGTTATGCTTTCCATGATGTCAAAGTCGAATTATTGTTGGATGGATCATGGCCTTGAATGTTGCACTTAAATGGTGCCAGCGATGTGAGGCCTGTTGTAAAAGGTATGGAATGTAAAAGGTATGGAACTAGTTTTTTAAATAATATAGTTAAATTTTATTTGTCACGATTAAAGTCTTTGGATTTGTGTATATTCAATTGTGTGATTATAGTACTTGTAACTTGTTGAGTTTGGTTTTCAAAATTGCAAATTTAAAACTTGAAAGTGCCAAAATTGGTTTTTCAAAATCACAAATTTTAGTATTGACAGTGCCAAAAATAGCCTTTCAAAAGTGAATAATCATGTTCTAAACGTGCCATTATTAGATAGGAAAAGTACAAAAACTAGTTCCAAAGGTGGCAATATCAAAGGCAAAAGTACAATTTTAGAACCTGAAATTGGCACTTTTGGAACCAGATTTTGGACTTAGAAACCTTGAGTTTGGGATTTAGAAAGATTTTTTTTACCTGTCTTCAAAGGGACCTAGAATAAAATAAATCCAAAATTAATGAAATATGTGTTATTATATTCATATACAAATCCAAACTCTTATCTAAGTATTGTTCATGAAAAAATGGATAAGTCAAAGACTTCCATTCCAAGGATGGGTAAGAAGGAAAATGTTTTTAGTAATGTTATGAATCTTCCCATATAATTGAATGGTATGTTGATGCATGGGCACAAGGTTGGAGGATTTGTCCATTTTAGTCTCGCAATTATAGAGATGGGATCAAATTTCATTATGAAATACTTGGATAAAGGCTTAAGGATCCTTGAAAAACAAATGGTGGATCCATATGGAGATTTTATTTACAAAAGTGAAGCATCTAAGCACCCATTGCATGATTCTCTATTGCAATCAGAGTCATATGAAAAGTGAGCGATCTACAAACAATATTTTATGCACCATGATATGTGTGTTTATGATACAAATCTTTGCATGCCAAATAAAAAACTACCACCCATATTAATATTGCAAATGGACAATTGTTCAATCAATAACAGAACTTGCTTTGTTTTTGCCTTTTTATTTCTTTTAATATGAAGGAGAGTGTTTGATATTGTTGAATTTGGATTCCTATTGGTTAGACACACCCATGAAAACATATATGGAACTTATGGGAAGTTATCAGCGAAGCTAATGCACAAGGATATATTTTCACTCTCAGAGATTATGGATACTTATAGGACATGTGAAGATCACAATTTCTATGTTCTTTATTTAATTGATGAATCCTTTATTTTAAGAATTTTGTGAAACCCCTCCTTTTGGAGAGCAATGCCAAGATCATCGGTATCAAAAAATGCCAGTTTTTTAGATTTTAGCTCGTAGATTACATTCCAGACATGCAATGTAGGGAATCATTTTGAGATGAAAAGTGGTAAACTCTCATTCATTTGTGGTGTTTATTGTATGATGTTAGTGCAAACTTACTGGTGGGGAAGCCTAGGTTATTAAATTTGCAAACAAAAATACCTTCAGACATGGATGAAATAAAAAAACGAATAGAAACATATATTTCATTCTCGAAGCAAGGTATTGAGATCGAAGGTGAATAATTTTGGCATCCTAAGATAATTTATTTGGAGGATGTATATAAATATTTGGAAAGTCCCTTCCAGAGTGTTGTTTTATCAACAACTAATTTCTTGCCATGGATAAGGCAATATATATAGAACAGTGCATCATAGATTACATTTCAGTCGTGCAATGTAGGGAATCACTTTGACATGAAAAGTGGTTAACTCCTATTCATTTGTGGTGTTTATTTTCCGATGTTAGTGCAAACTTACTGATGGGGAAGCCTAGGTTATTAAATTTACAAACAAAAATACCTTCAGACATGGATGAAATATAATAATAATAATAAAAGGAATAGAAACATATATTTCATTTTGGGAGCAAGGTATTGAGAATGGAGGTGAATAATTTTTGCATCCTATGATAATTTATTTGGAGAATATATATAAATATTTGGAAAGTCCCTTACAGAGTGTTAATCTATCAACAACTAATTTTTGGCCATCGACAAAGCAAGATATATAAAACAGTGCATCATAGATTACATTACAATCATGCAATGTAGGGAATCACTTTGAGATGAAAAGTGGTCAACTCCTATTCATTAGTGGTGTTTATTGTCCAATGTTGGTGCAAAATTACTAGTGGGGAAGCCTAGGTTATTAAATTTGAAAACAAAAATAGCTTCAGACATGAATGAAATAAAAAAAAAGGAATAGAAACATATATTTCATTCTGGAAGCAAGGTATTGAGAATGGAGGTGAATAATTTTGGCATCCTAAGATAATTTATTTGGAGGCTATATATAAATCTTTGGAAAGTTCCTTCCAGAGTGTTGATCTATCAACTACTAATTTTTGGCCATCAACAAGGCAATATATATAGAACAGTGCATCTACAAAATCCTCACATGAAATTATTGATGCCTACTTGAACAAAAATGTTCCTGCATTTGAGGATTTCTATGCTGTACCTACATGCAACAAGCCTAGATATGAATTTCCAAGTGTAGATGTTGTAAAGGGCCAAATGGTCATTGTGTAATCACCAGATCCAAATTGTGCAATATGATTGGGTAGGGAAATTGGTGATATTTATTAAGATTCAGATGCTACTATTGATTCTTACAAAGTAGAGGTGCAATGGTGCAAGCCAACAAGAGTATCAAAGGACTTCAATATATTGTATAGAAATCATTTAAATAAAAACTAAAAAATGTGTTTTTGGTATAGAACTATAATATGATCATCAATGTAAATAACATCACATGGGCATGCTCACCAAGGGTAGGATGGACAGGAGAGAGAATAAATATAAACAAGAAGGTCCTTGTAGCAACTAAGGTGAAACAAGACAAAATGGGGTATAATGTTGAGAGTGGGATTGATGTTCATATGGATAGAAGTTGAGGGTCTTAGCCCAATGAAATATTTCAATTGTCTTATTAATGTATAACTATGGTAATGAGTGAAATAAAGGAAGAGTTGAGGTTCATTGTATACATTTTTTCTTCTTCTTCAAACTACGTGTTTTATCGTTTTCCTCTAAATTATTAATGTACGGATTGGGAGTACAAGTTCTCTCATTAAGGGGAACGTGATACTAAAGAATCCTTGACAAAATGGTATAGGAGGGTTACTATTGAAATCTAGGCTTTCACATTGTATTCAAGTAGATATTAAACACACACACAACCATCAAATGAACTCGGAAGTTGGACCAAACATTTAGTCAACTTTATTCATTAACAAATGGTATATTTATACAAGAAGAAAGAAGTTGGGCAATATACTGACTCCAACTATTCGTTAGGATTAATGCATGTATTATCCATTATTACATATATTTTATCTAATACACATGATGACTTTCGGGAGGCCCGATGACCCCCTCAACATCTCCCCCGCCCTCAAACTCTTCTTCATCCCGAAGAAGGGTATACAACAACATCTAGAGTCCCTGCTCCTAAAGAAGTGTCCTTATTGTACACTGACCATGCATACCAAACTGTATAGGAAAATCATCTGCATCAACTGCTAGCTAGATAGGAAGGGGTATGTATACAAGGTTCAACCGTGACTTGTTCTCAGAAGCCTCCAACTTAATATGGCAGTGGGCTTGAAGCCAGGGAGTCTCACAGTGCTTGCTCCCAACCCAACAATGGGCTCATTTTAGCTCTCTATTGCAACACCTCTCTTCTCGTGCCTTAAGGGTACTAAGGGATCATCCTAGTCTAATCTCGTACTTCTCCTCCTGCATACCATTTTCTTTCCTTTTAACTCTCAAGGCCACAACTCAGGAACAATTGTGCATTTCATGTACCGAGGGGTTTAAACACATTGACATCATGTCTCATTGGGGCACTTTTCTCTGTGGATATATGATGTATCTTGCTTGAATGTTGTTTGATTTAGTCATTGTAGTGAATATATATAAGGAGTTGTCTAACTAGGGGACTTTTTTACTTTTAGGTTGATTTTCTGCTGGAATCTGGTGAATTTAATCTATAAAATCTGTAATTTATGTTGTTTGTTGGGCGATTTTAAGCTCAGAATTGAAATCAAGTGACAGGAAAACCCCCAAACACCCACACTTTATAATATTTAGCAATGTTTTTGAACGTTTTAAAAATTCGGTGAAAATTCATGGCAAAAAATTGATAAAAACCAACTAACTTATCAATACACAGAGGAGATTGTCTGCCTAAAAATCTCATGTTTAACCCCCTCAAACTTTAATTACAATTCAGCGACTCAAATAAAACAAAAACTTAATGACCCGACTAGAAATACTATCCTTCATGTGAACTTATACATATGAATCCATATACTCTAAATTCATCATGCTTTTAAGTTGTCGAAAAATGCACTTTCAGGAATTTACATGATTAGCAGCATTGAGTGGTCGATCGTCCGACAGCTAGTAGACCGATTGATCAATGATCGACTGTTAGGAGTTACGGTAGACAATGTTGGGTTTTGGGTCTTTTGGAATTGCTAAATTGTTGATTATTTGCATTTTTTATGGTAAGTTTGGTTGGATTTTGATAACACTATTTGTTATTGAAAATGAGATTTTCAGTATTGAAATTGCAATTTTTATTACAGAAATGGATTCAGGATCCTCGATTATCCCTAGGCACCCGAAGTATACAATTCCAATTACTGAAAATTACCATTTGAACAATTTACACCAGATTTTGGCTAAAAAATTCACAAAATTTCATGTGCAAATAGTCAAGAATTTAGCTTACACCTTATTGTAGGATTTTGAAACTTAAACAACTGGTTAAATTTAACAACTCTGTAACTTGTTTTAACCATTTTAAAACAAAATAATGACATTTTTTTTGGTTTTTTAGATCAGATATGACAAGCAAATCACCTGGCAAATCGCAAATCGCCTCATGACGAGCAATTTGCCAGTCAAATTCCTGTCCCTCGTGGTAGGATAAACTAGGTCTTTGCGGTCAATGAATTTGTGGGGAAATCGTGCAGTGTATTCGGTGGTCGATGATGCTTGGTTGAATGTTAACGGTCGGTGCGATCGGTTATCATATGGTCGAACCTCTCATCGCTGGTGCAATTATGGTTGATGCCCCTCTGATGTTGAATGGTCGACTATCGCCAGGTGATTAATGAAGTCGTCAGTCGACTAGCAGTGACTAAACATAATATTATTTTACTTGTGGAATACCTCGTCAGATAGATTTCCGTTGGAACTGTCTACAACTAGTGTGCTCAGGCTGTCAAATTTTTCAAAGATTCAGAGCTTATGAGTTTGCAGGTTTTCTTCCTCGCACTATCATGTTCAGGATCTTGTTCTCATTCTTTTTATTTGCAAGCTTTGGATCAGCTTTCTTTCATGCTACTCTCACCAGTAGGAAGAAAACTACTCCATGATCTGCATCTTTTATGACCCAAGACCACGTCTCACGGCAACGGAACCAAGATGTTGAAAGTTGGTATTTCACATCGCATTCAAACAGAGATTAAACACACACAGTCATCAAACAAACATAGAATTTGGATCAAACGTTTACTGAATTGTATTCATTAACAGATGGTATATTTATACAACAAGAAAGAAGGGCGGATATACTGACTCCAACTCTGAGTTAGATTTAATGCATGTATTATCTATTATTACATATATTTTATCTAATACATATGATGACTTTTACAATGTCTCCCTCAATGGTTATTAGACATTGTTAAGTATAATATTGATATTGAATATTATGTATATGAAAATCATTCAAACAAGTCACGATGACAACTGATATAAAGTCATGATGACAATTCATGCATTATACTATTGTACTTTTTCAAAGCAATTCAAGGCAATGTACAAAAGGGATCTATATAAACAAAAGACGAATAGCATATACACATAATACAAAGTAAAACTCTTACTTGGATAATGGTAAAATATGACACTTATAATCTCAAAAAAAATGGAAAAAGAGTGAACAATTTAACATTACATTATTCATATGGAAATGAGATATGAGATGAAACAATAAAATTGACACTTTTTTTAATAACAAAAGCGAGTATTTATATTAGATAAAAGGTGAAAAGCTTTCGTTGAACTAGTTAGTTTCCACTAACAAAAATACATAGAGGGTCTACCGCCAAGTGAGCTTAAGAGTCCCTAACTGTGATGCTCCTAAAACCTTCCGAAAATCCATAGCAAAAATTCAAAATTGTCTGGTATACAAACTTACAAAGGAGCTTGAGTGCCATAGACATTTAAACATAATTACGGGAAATTATAAAAGGTAGTATCTTGCTCCATAGGAGTGGTTTCCTGATTTCGTATGACAAGGAGGGTTAGATTCTAGTGCTGTTTGGTAGTACAATATTCAACTAATGATTTAGTCGAGAGAGTTGATATAACTTGTCGTTGCAACCATTTTCCTACTACCACTTTCGCTTGCAGTATGTTGAGTCAAGCTTAGAATTTTCCATTCTCAACTTCCTAAGTTGATAAACACTCCATTACATCCTCTACTTGCGCATCTGTAATCTACATCCTCATGTGAAGCTTGTCCACTTGTTGATGGTATATGGAGATTTCTAGCATGAGCAGTTCTTTGTAACCCCCATCCTCCTTTGCACATAGTTCTTCCCAATTTTCCTTGATTCCTTGAAATTCATATCTTCACTACCACTTCCCGCATCATATATGGGACATGGTGGCCTCCAAGGTTTCATTGTGAGGGGAGGAGGATGGTTGTGGGACTCAAGAGGGTGCTCACCTAAACAAGACAATAAACCAAAAGTAAGAATTATGTGCCGATGACAGAAGACCAAACTAGACAAGATTAGGGTTTACATTCTTAAATGAGATCAGAGTTCCTAGATATGGAGGATGTTATAGTAGCACCTATCACCATTACATTCAACTATAAACATTCCAAATAAAGAAAATTCCTTACCCTCTTCTTTGTTGAAAACCCAGTGAAAAACCTTTTCCTCAAAGATAATTCCAAATGAAGTGAGGCACCATGGGATTTTAATTACTTGATCACCTCGAAGCGGTGCATTATATGCCAAAGAGATGGGATGGGATAGATTGTTGAGCTCAATCGTACCTCACGTGCAATTGTTGAGTGCAATCATACTTTGTGCCTTACACGATATGACGCTTTCCTATTGTTCATACACATTGAATGGTATGCAAAATAAAAGTGTCCAATCATATGAGAGCAGGTGATGGAATCTGTTATGGTAGGGAGAGATGTATAACACTGAGGCCACCACTTTTTCCTATGCTCTCCTATTGTTCACACAAATTGAATGGCATGCAAAATAAAAGTGTCAAATCATATGAGAGGGGGTAACAAAATCCATTACAAGAGAGGGTGATGAATACTACTTATCCCTCCACTTTTTCCTATAGTCGCTAATCTTCCTTGACAATGGTGGCTTGCTTTATTTTATTTTGTATCCAGTGGGTGTTCTCATTGATATGGGTAACATTTTTTGGCAAGCGGAGAGCACGAGTGAGGTAAAAAATGAGCTTGATCGAGTTCATGTTAATCCCTTCATCGAGCATTCAAAAGCTCAATCGAGGGCTTAAACAAACATTCGATCAAGCTAGTTTGAAACGCTCGATCGAGGGTTAACAAAACCCTCAATAGAGCTTGATAGCTCAATTGAGGGTTTTATTAACCCTTGATCGAGCACTAAAAGCTCGCTCGAGCTATTATGTTTGATCAATTTTAAAACAAAAGGCCATCACATATTTCTCACCTATGGAATTTAGAAGCTTGATTGAGATCTTGCAATAGTTATAAAAATAAACAGTAACAAATCGTGCCTTATTTCACCGTGTCTATTGCATAGAAGCTCGACCAATGACTGGTAGAGAGGGGTTATAAATGCAATAACAGAGTAATTGGTGTTTATAGATGTGATTGAATCATGGAAAATGGGCATAAGCGTCCTTTGGTTCTTAATCATTTCTTATGATTAAGAACCAAGAAACAAATACCCGTATACCCATTTTTCATGATTTTAGTCACATTTATAACACCAATTACTCTGTAACGCATATCTACACATAGAAAATCTAGAGGAAGTGGTGATCCTACTGCCTTAAATTGATTCTTCTTCAATGTATTTACTAGCACCCACATGTATCATTATTCTTCTTGAAATTGTATTTTACTAAATTTGATTATCTTATAGTTATATTGTAACATACAAATTACCCTCAGTAACCATTTGGGGCATGGGGTAGAATTTTTTTTCTTTCTAAAACTAATCAGAATCAAAACACTATTCCCAACAATAGATACAGCCTAAACAATCGTAATTGTGACATGCATCCCCCACCAAGTAGTATAAGGCATTAGTCTCACTTTTAGTAATGTTAAATTGTTGGAGCATGTTTTCCAAATTGATTAAATCCTCATAAGAGTTGCAATAGGGTTCGTATGCCTATTGTATGTGGAGAACTTGATCTCACATCTAGTCATCAACTAATAACTTACCTAATATGTTTAATCCATGCTCATAGATAATCGTGGCTTTCCATATGGAAAACAAGCATTATAATTAGTTGAGCAATAACCATATAAGATCATAATAATAACATCAAAACTATGTTATTGTTTACAAGTATATGCACCAAGTGTGGTGATCTTTACTAGGACATAAATCATAGTATTCGCATATTAATACATCATTTATGAGCTTACCCAAAATTCAAATACATTTCGCTATCTTCATGCAACAACAATGATGTTGAGCCATCATCCTAGCCATCCATTCCCCTTCACATAATTTATACATAGGCAGCAACATTTTGATTGTTATATATGAACACATTATCAATGGTAAACATGCACATATTAGGGGAAAACTAGAAGCATAATTCATTTGCTTGCAAGGGGGTCACTTTATCATGATCATGTCATCAATTATCAATACTAGTTACCCAACCAAACTACAAACAAGCTAGTTCACCTTTAATCATGTCAAATCATGTAGAATTCATATTTTTCCCATAATGACTCATTTTATACAATATTAAAATTTGGGCAACAATGATCATAGCAAGCCTTTAGCGGGCATTCATATATGCATGCACCATTCACTATGTAAAATAATCACATTATTTGCAATTATTGTACTATATCAATGGCATGTTCGTACATATCTAATCTTGGATACACTTCCATCATGTGTCCATGAGTAGCTAACCAACATGAGTGCACAATAATATCATAATGAATAGAGGACATTTTTAAATCTCAAATAAATCAAACTCAATTGAAAAATAACCACAAAGCATATAATACTTAGCTTGAGTAACTATTCTAGGCAACTGAATGAGCAGGAACAATGTTCCCTCCCAACCACAAGCGCTCTGTCTGGCATGTATTATTTATGTTGAGAGGCCACCCCCAAGTTGGGAAATGATTCCACCATGGATTCCACTGGGTTGAAGGAAGAGTAGAAGTATTTCACAAATATTTCTCATCATAGTCTGAACACGTGACTTATCATCAAAAACCTGCTTGGGGTTTATCCACAGCAATTAAGATTAGTAAGGTTTGCTCTTAACCACTAAATATTGTTTCCAAACAGTTAAAATAAAAGTGTTCAATCTTCAATAATAGAGCTTGACTATGAAATAAAAATCCTAGTCACTCGTAGACATGAGAGCCATATTCTGAGAACTTAGAACAACAGATCCCTTAGCTCTTAGACATTACAACAAATTAATTCGCCGACTCCTATTCAATAGAGTTTGGATCTTAATAGTTAAAGTAATAGAACTCGATTGTCGAGCATTTGAACTAATCGTTCAACAAACAAAGATAGAGCTCAAGTATTTAATCATTAGGGCTCGGCTTACAACAACTAGGCTTAGCTTTCACAAACAAACATAGAGCTTTCTTATTAAGTAATAAGGCTCATCTTCCAACATATAATTTATCCCTTCACAAACAAACAATATAATTTGATGATTAAGTAATAAGTCTTATCTTCCAGTAGTTAACTCATCTTTTACAAACAAACAATCTATAGATTGCAAAGTGTTTCTGCTCCTGACCGGCATGTGTGTGTCAAAGCCCAAAAGTAGGCACACCATCCCAATGGCAACTGCAAAAAGAGCAGCCATTGTCACCACACTCCTCTCTTCCTCGCTTCAGGTTGGCTCTTCTCCAAATCAAGGGGGGATTCCCTAAGGTTAAGATCACTAAGGCAGTAAACAATGGCGGACAAGGTGAATAGAAGAGGCTACCTTAGAGAAATGGTTGTAGGATAGATGTAATTTGAGTGTTGATGGGAAAGAGGGAAAGATCAAACCTCACAAATGGACCAATCTCAGTATACCTAAAGGGGGAAATGGAGTCAAAGGAGAACCCACGAGGGCCTTGTGTCAATGGTGCAGCTACTAGATTTGCTTCCTCCTAATTGCAGAAGATGTGTTATGCAAACAAAAGAGATACTACACAATCAAACTTGGTTAAATGTAAACATCAATACCCGTGTGTGCACAATCACAAAGGGAAAAGGCTAACAAATACTAGGATTTTCACCTTCCAATAGGATGATAGCATCCGTTTATGGTCTCCGACGCAAACATAGAAAGGAAAAAAGGCCTCTAGCAATAAACACTCATTCATACAAGTTCACGCCACACATCACAGAGAGTGCTCAACTAAACAACCATGAAACCCAAAAAGATATGTTTTCTATTTAGCTCTGGGGAAAAATCCTCCCAGTTTTTTCCATCCTTACAATGAAAGAGATTATGCTCTTTATAGGACAAAAAGGCTCTCATAATAATTTTTTTTTAAATGAATCTCAGATCCACTTTTTCTCCCTAAATGACTACTTGACTATTACATTTGCAAAAGTGTAACTACCACTTTGCTTTATTTAGAAAAGAACCCTTAGCTGACTATATGTTAGCAATGTTTTCTTAATCGCATAAATCAAGGGTCGAAACCTTTGAGATTGGCTTCCACGGCAATCGACGATTTAATGGAGACATGCCATACATGGATGAATCGGTGGACAGTTCTTGCTCCATAGCTCAACATGGCATGATAATTCTCACATAATCAAAAATGCCCAAGTTAGGGATTGAAATATCTGAAGTTGGTTACCGTGCAGTTGGTAATTGAATGCTACGTGGGTCAACATAATGATACCACCCACCTATAAACTGCTCCACAAAAACTCCAGGAATTTGCGACTGTTTAAAACCGAGTGGTTGTCTGTAATGGATATGAAATGGAGCAATTAAAATCTGCGTTGGTGCTTCCGAATGGATGGCTTTCATGATATGTGGCACTCCCCAACAAAAAACTAACTGATGATTACAACAGTCAATGGTTTTGATGAATCATGACTCTGCCTTTTTAACTGGTTGTCACCACCGCATGGGCCCAGTCCAAACACCACACTTCATTTTCCAAAGGAACCTCAAGCTGAGTTGTAATGGTGAATATACTCCTGGCGGTTGTCAAAAAAAAGTGGAACTCCAAGCATTGGCACCAAATTTAAAAGACGCCAATCACAGGGACAACTCATCTGAGACTGCCAAATGATAATAATGCTCTCCACTTAATTAGCTTCCAACTCCGATGGAAATGTGGGTCCCCAATCTTCACGTAAAAAGGTGTGATTTAAGACTTCATGTAACAACAGTTTTAGCATATCAAAACTCACTTCCACGTGATTTCCTTTATGCAATCAGCTGGCAGTCGATCGATTGTGAATTACGACTTCTCTCCACAACAATTAACCAGCACTCTAATGTTTGCAAAAATGGGACCTAGGATATCCACGATAGCGGAGATACCTTCCACACTGCTTGAATAATCTTCATCAACATGAAAAATTTCCTAGATATAGGTTGTCAGACAAGTTCAACAATTACTCAATCACGGAAATACTTGGCTGCTCCAAATAGAAACAAGATTGTCCATAATGCTCATAAAAAATCCATGTGGTTGTGCAAAACACCTCAGCTCAATAGCTAGCACTGCTCCTTGCTGGATGAGTATACAAGAAACTAGCAGACCACACCGAAGTCGTGATCTCCACTTTCACGTGTCTTTTATTTTTGTATGTGGTTGCTTTCATTATATATTTTTTATCTCGCAGAATCCCTCCCAGACTCTGCCTTGTATACAAAGTAACATTGTCGTTTTATTCCCTATTTACTGGGATAGTTTCACAAGTTGCGACTCCTCCATAGGTTTGGAGCGATTTGACAAGACTGATTTCCCGAAGGCTTCATTCGAGGATGGAGAAAGTTATCAAAAATAACCTTTTTCTTTTTTTATTCGTACCTTCATAATGGTTTAAAATTGAATAGTCATGAACAAAAGTGCACACTCCACGGTACGAGAGAAGAAAAGACTTCCTGCCACTTTAGTATTTTGACAACTGCATTTGGACAACTCTTCCTAGAGCTAAAGTCTAAAGAATTTATCCTTAGGCTGGCAGTAGATGACTATTGGATCCAAAATATTCTACTTAGTGTATCTTCAGTGCCATTTTTACCTTGCATAGCTCTTGTTGATTATCTGAATCAACTTCATGAAACCTATGCCTGCCAAAGGTTTGAATCTTACCCCTACAAGTTAGGAGGTAACACAAAGTATGGGCTCAATCCTCCATAGAGGATCTGCTCCTCCTCTAGTGTTTTAAAAGAACAAATATATAAATAGATTTCAAAGGGATGGTTGGTCCTCCATAAAGAGGTCACTCCTCCTCCATTACTATAAACAAAAAAATATATAGATAGATTACAAAAGATGGAATCAGTCCTCCACAAAGAGGTCACTTCTCCTACATTACTGTAAATAAACAAATATATAAATAGACTTCTGTTGGGGCCCCGAAATTCGTGGCAGCAACAGTGAGGGATTCTCCCCAATCAACGTTCCCAACTAGCCTGTTGACTATTTGGTATAGGGAATCCGTCCGGTTTGCGGTCGGGCTACCGTAGGTCAAGTAACAAAACAAAGGTTTTACCGGTTGCGGCCCGGTCCACCGAGTTTTTGTATTTTTGACTTAATGCATGATATGCAAGTGCCTAATTAACGATGCAGGGTGATAAGATGCGTGGAGGTGTCACAATGTGATGCGCAGGTTCTTACCTCTTGTCTTAAGCTCACTAGCATCCCAATCACAGACAACAAGAAAAAGAAACTAACTACCTAAACTATCCCTAGGGAGCAGAATTATCATTTATTGTTGAGTAATACATTTTGTACAAGCATTTCAAAGAGTTACAGATAGCTGACACTTCTTTCAAGATGCATGAACAAATAAAGATATTTAAACAACCATATAGCCGATCGTTTTATGAACAATACTTATTACTCACAGTGGAAAAAACATCACAAAATATACTAAAGAACATTCAACAAGAACATAGGTTCAGGAAGTCAAACACTCTCATAGTTAATGAAACACAGCTGAAAACGAAATAGTTCCCCTTCAACATTGTTCATTCAATCACATCGATACATTCCACATCTCGCTTTCTCCAACAGGCCAAAAATTGCAATTTCTGTTTGTAAAACGAAATAGTTCCTCTTACAAGCAAAATTGTTTACAAAATTTTCGAGGGAAAAAGTCCCTGTAACTTCCCCCTTTCCAGTATTTAAACAAATAGTAAATCGTTTGGGTTTCCCCCACGCATGACCTTTCGGTCTCCCCAACGTTTCGTATTTTTCTGAGTTGTCTGTATGCACTCATGATTCTTTTAGTAACAGACCAGCAGTCAGGTTCGTGCCTTTAGCGTTATTGACTTTGTCTTCCGCTTCGAGGGCCCTTTCAGTGATATGGTCGGTGTCGTTTCGATTTTTTCTAAACTATTCTTCTACGTCTTCATGCATCAGCTCCTTACGCACACCTGCAATCAACCCACGTGTATTATCCATTTGGGACTATGCTATGAAACAGAGCGGCGGATTATACAAACTGAAACGACTTCTCCACAAAAACAAATGGCCTGGTGCACCACGGCGGAAGTCGGAAGGATACTGACATCGGAAGTCAAAGGCTTGGCTTAGCCGCAACGGCGGGAAGAAAAAGAAGACTAAGAAGCGCGATTCAAAGCTGTGGGCGGGAAAAATCCATCGAAGATCGAGTGACTTTGACGTCGGACGCCAAATGGACTTCCCAGCCGTAACGACGGAAAGACAAGCGCTAAAATGATGCGAAACGTGGGCGGGAGAGGGTTTAATCAGACGTCGAAAGACATTCGAATCGGAAGCTCAATATCTTTCCCAGCCGCATCGGCGGAAGGGTAAAAGCTACAGGCAAGCGATTGAAGACAAATACGAATCGAACGTCGGAGCGATTTGGACTTCGGACGCTAAACTGCTTTGGGAGCCGCAACGGCGGAGGGAAAAAGAACAAAAGCAGCCGATTTGACAGAAAAATTAAGTGTTCGAAAGCCTTTAAAAATCAACAACAGTCAAGGACCATTTCATTTTCAAAACGACAGCCTATCAAAGACAACTGGCAAGACTCTATGCGACCCACTGCAAAAAATTCAAGCACAAACAAATTCTGGGAGCAGGTTGTATGTAAACTGTTCAAAACATCCAGACTTAAAGCATGACTGAAGAAACATCAAGGATGAAACAACCTGAAGCGATATTCAGTTATGAGTAGGGGCCCAAAATTTAAGATATTTGGGGAGAAAAGTTGCAGCAGCAACAACTGGCAATTACCTAGTGAAACTAGATCTCTGGGCAATTAATCTTTGAGTGACAGACTGTCTAACAACAAATGCATCCTTTCGAATTCTTCCAGCTATCTGGATTTCTCGAATGCCGGCAGTGTGTACCTTCAATCATTGATAATAGTCCAATTTGGGAAAGTGGAAACCGAGATTTTCAAGTCCAGATAACTCTGTTGAGGCCAGAAGATGAGTTTCATTATTACCTTTGTCTTTAGGTGGCTGATAGCTTTGGACACCACATGATTGTAGCATACGGTAAACAGAAATATTCGTTTGTTCCACATTCCCATGCCATTTTAACACTTTTTCTTGTGCTTTTGGACTTTTGTCCCTTTTCATATGAGTTTGCTTGCATGCCTTCCTTACTAAATTTTAATTCAGGATCCTCTATCCCATAGTGTCCTTTTGTGTGAGTGGTGTACTTCAAGTTTAAGCTCACGGACGGAGAGGATCTTTCGGCAATTAAGTACTTATGATTCAGCATCTGCTTTGATGTACGATGCTTTTCATAGGAGTTATTTGATCCTTATCTGCCTTTTGGGCATTCGTTTCTTGGCATGGGATCATTTATATCTAATATACTGTTCACCTTGCTTCTTTCCATGGGTCCTCTGCTATCATCCCCTAGACATTTTAAGTGTGACGTGGATGGAGCCTCAACATAGTATTCCGGACTCTTTGAATCTGGTTTATTTCACAGGGTTAAGCAGGACTTCAATGCACACAGAGCTATTCAAGAAAACTGCTAAACTGGAAGAAGTTCTTTCATATAAACAACAACACACAGTCTGATACCAAAACGTTTATCAGACCCAGAAATTTCAGATGTATCCCATGTAACCGCAGGTTTGCTCCCTTTATTGAAATCAACAAAACAAGCTAAAAAACAAGACTCAAAAGACATCCAGACGAATTATTTATTTACAAGACAGAAGCATTCAAACAAAATCAGGAAAAATAAGGCTTGAGAACCAAACCATTTACTGGTAGGTTCTCCTCCCACCCCTGCAGATCTTGCAACTTGTAAGTAGAAGGACCAAGCTTGGCTGCAATCTGAAAAGGGCCTACCCACAACTGCTGGAACTTGGTATGCTTTCCTTTTTCGTCATGGGGGTGGTCCCATTTGAGGACTAAGTCTCCTACTTCAAAGTCTTTTGTCCCAGCTTTATGCTTGTCAAACCATCTCTTAACTGACTCTTGTTGTAGCTTAAAGCATTCTTTGGCTTTAGACCTGGCCTCCTCTGCTTTCAGGAGATTATATATTCTTATTTGTAAAACTTCATCATCCGACCCCCTAGACTCTTGAGCTAGCATGGAAGATGGTAGTATGATATTGGGGGGAAGGATGGCTTCTTTACCATAGACAAGGGTATATGGAGATACTCCAATCGTAGACTTGGGGGTGACTCTATCAGCCCAAAGGGCATTTGGTAAGGCTGAGTGCCAACTCCTCTGGTTTTCTACCACGGTCTTCTTTAAAATTCTAATCAAATTTTTGTTAAAGGATTCAGCCAGGCCATTTCCTTACGGATAGTAATTAGCAGAATAATGCAATTTTATCCCTTTATCATGAGCAAAAGTAGTCAAATTGATTGATGAAAAGTACTTGGCGTTATCAAAAACTAACGAAACTGGAACTCCAAACCTGGTCATGATGTGGTCTTGTAAGAAGCTGATGACTTCGTCTTCATTTATCTTGCGTAGCGGAATAGCTTCGACCCAGTGAGTGAAATAATCAGTCGCAGTAAGAATGTACTTGTGTTGCAGGGAGGAATTCGATTTTATTTCTCCAATAATATCCAGCCCCCATTGCTCGAATGGTTCCGTGATCATCATAGGCTTTAGGGGTGCTGCTGCTTTAGGCTGTCTTCCACCACACCTTTGGCAAATATCACATTTCCTGACATGTGCATGTGCATCCTTGAAGAGTGTAGGCCAATAGTAACCAGCTCTGAGGATTTTGTGGGCTGTAGTGTCTCCTGAATAATGTCCCCCAGCAGGACCGTCATGTAATTCTGACATTACTTTCTTCGCATCTTCTTTTTCTAGACATCTTAGGAGAACCCCGTCATAATTCTTTTTGAATAATACTCCTTCAAAAAACTGATAGGAGGACGATTTAAGACGCAGAGCTCTTCTTTGTTTGGAATTCCAATGTTCTGGCAACAGCCCTGATTGCAGGTAATGCACAAGGTCTCTATACCAAGACTCAGGAGCTGTAAACAAAGGACATACATCCATTACATGTAATTCAGCCTCATCCTCCCATGCTTGTTCTTCGTTGTTCCCGCCTTCATTCATCAATTTGCACAACCCTTGACCTTTCACTATAGAGGCTAGCTTGAATTCAAGGTCGTACTCTTGGAGAGCTGTTACCCAGTTGCCCCTCCTTTCTCCTAACTCTTTCTGTATGAGAAGGGATCTTACAGCTGGGTAGGGGACTATTACTTTGGTTCGATTTTTTAATATATAAGGCCTGAATTGCTTCACTGCCTTAAATACTGTGTAAGCTTGCTTGTCAATGGCTGGGTAGTTTAATTCAGCCCCTTGTAGATCAGTACTCATAAAGGAGATTGGGAATTCATCCCCCCCTTCTTCCTTTTGGGTGAGCACAGCTGCTATCGAATCATCGGATGCAAAAGTATATAAAATAAAGTCTTTATCGATATCTGGACTTTTCAAGGAAGGTGCGTGTGCAACAGCAGTTTTAATTTTGCTGAAAGCATTCTTCTCAAGTTCAGTCCACTTGAATTGTGCATTCTGCTTGACCATCTGCCGTATCTGCTTAACAGTTTGGGCGAAATCAGGCACAAACCTTCATATGAAATTTATGGTTCCCATGAAGGATTGCATCCCCTTTTTATTATGGGGCAAGGGGATTTGTTCAATGGACTTGATTCTTTCTGGGTCAATGGAGATCCCTTTCTTTGAAACTATGTGGCCCAAAAACTTTCCTTCCGTGACAGCGAATACACACTTTTTAGGATTGAGTGAAATGCCATACTTACGACAGCATTCAAAAATTTGCCTTAAGTGAAATGCATGTTCTCCCCTTCTCTTCGAGAATATTGTAATATCATCAAGGTATACTACAGCGCTTCGGCCAATCAGCCTGCGGAAATCTATGTCCATAGCCCTCTGAAATGTTGCCCCAGCATTTATAAGCCCAAAGGGCATCCTTCTGTAGGCAAAGGTTCCCCACTTGGTTCTCAACGTTGTCTTTAATCTGTCTTCTTCAGCTACTAGTACTTGATTGTAGCCAGAGAAGCCATCTAATAACGAAAACAATTCAGAACCCGAAACCATTTGTAGCAGCTGCTCCATGGGTGGCACGGGATAGTTATCTTTGTCTGATGCACGGTTTAGGTTCCTGAAATCCACGCAGAGTCTGATTTCTCCATACTTTTTCCTTACTGGTACCAGATTTGATACCCACTCAGAATGTCTGACTTTGAAGATGATTCGAGCATCCAATAATTTCTTTACTTCGCTCTGAATCAATGGTTCCAATTTTGGATGCATTTTTCTTAGTGGTTGCTGATATGGCTTGATGCCTGCTTTAATGGGAATGACATGCTTGATGATGCTGGTGTCATATGTTTTCAAGTCTTCGTACGTCCATGCGAAAACATCTTTATATTGTTTAAATAGACTGATGAATTTGTCTCTTTCTGTTGGCGAACAGCATTTGCCGAGATTCACGAACTTAGGAGCCTTTTCAGTCCCCAAATTTATCAGTTCAAACTGTAGCGATGAGCTGTGTGTCTTTACATTGGGTGGTCTTCTGAATTTTTCATTTAAATCGAACATTTTTTCCAACGTTCTGACTCCTTTAGGAATGAAATTATCGTATTTCATCTCAGCCTGATGCTCTTTATCGTCTATGATCGCTCCTTTAAACACCTCATCATTCGTTAAACATTCTATGATCTGCTGGTCATCATCAAACACTCATAGGTTCGTAATCATATCAGGTACAGAGGGCCTAAAAAGCAGTTCAACAGAACATCGATTATTAGTGGGTACGAGTCTAGCGGCTGATGTGGCCAATAGATCAGCAGCTGCGTTTTTTATTCTTGGAATTGAAATAATGTTAAATGCATTAAAATATTTCAGCAAATCCCATACCTTATTCTGGTAAGCTTTTAAGTGGGGAGAAATACAATGTATCTGATTCCGGATTTGTTTCACAATAATTTCAGAATCCCCAAAAACTTTTAGATTACTTACCTTTAATTCAATTTCCTTCTTTAGTCCCTGCACCAGTGCTTCGTACTCAGCTGTATTATTATTACACTCAAACTCTAATCTACATGAAAGGAAATGTTTATTCTTCTGTGGGTCAATTAGGACACAGCCAACCCCTGACCCTTCTAATGTCTTAGAGC
Organism: Pseudotsuga menziesii; assembly: GCA_001517045.1. NCBI lineage: Eukaryota > Viridiplantae > Streptophyta > Pinopsida > Pinales > Pinaceae > Pseudotsuga > Pseudotsuga menziesii. The sequence goes on from LPNX010560084.1 coordinate 34,005, forward strand.
CATCGAAAAATAAAGTCCAAAAATCATTAACTACTGGAAATGAATCTACTCCTACTGCTAAGTCTATTATTTTACAGTCAATCTCATCAGCCTGTGAGAATCGAAGGAGATCAGGCTGGGTATCAGATGTGTTGCTGGCCTCTTCTGCTTGGTAATTACCTGGTTCCAACTCAATAAAATAGTTTCCCAATACAGAATCCACTGGTACATTTTTCTCCTCCAGCTGAGTAACATTGTACTTCATGTGAGGTTCTCTTAAAATCTTGATCTGGTTCGAACTTCCTTTGTATGGCAACCACAGATGCGACCAATCTGAGGCGAAATATCCATTTAATTTGGCCGACCAATCTCTGCTTAGGACGAGACCATAAGCATCTGGTATATCAGCCACCACGATGTTAATAACTTGGCACACTTTGTCATTAGATGCAAGATGGACTAGGACATCTTCCAGTTCACCGATTACCTTTACATCCATTCTGTCCAATTGAACCACCCTCCACGTGGATGGCTTAGGCTGCCCATTGATCTTTTTACAGACTGATATGGGCATAACATTTACTGACGCCCCTGAGTCTACCAAGCAGTTATGTACATTATAATTGAAAATTTCAAACGTGAGGAGGAAAGGTGGATGTTTGCTTTTAGACTTACCTCCAACGCTAGTTTCTCCAATTTCTTCCTCTTCCTGAGGTTGGTTGCTTGCGGGTAGCTTCTCATCCGATGTTTCAAGTGCTTTCAACAGTCTTTCCTTTTGCTAAGGCACTTTACACATTTCGAATAGTGGAACAGTCGCTTTTATCTTCTTTAAATCTTCCACAATGTCATAATCCATCGGCTGCTCAATGGGATGGGGTTTTCCAGCATTTTCTTCACTGGGGTTGGCCTACGCATCACTCTGCCTAGGATCTTGGCTGGTGACAGTGAACTCTGGAATTTTATCAGCCAATGATTTGTCTTGAAATCTCTTCTTAGCATTTCTCTGCAGCCTCTTAATATTTGGGAGTATAAGACTGTCTTCCCTAACCGTCCCTTGGCTCCTCATGGCTACGTTGGTTTCCATAACTCCTTTACACCCCTGAGTCTTTTCTTCTTCAGCATCAAATAGTGAGACAGAATTCCATAAATCCATGGTTTCATCTTCATGTTCTTGAGTAGACGTGGAAGCATAATTTTCCTTTCTTTCCTCATTTCCCTCTTCTGTCAATCTAGAATCTAACAGCTGATTCATGACCAACGTCGTCGAATTTATCCACTGTGGACAATTCTTCTCAAAATGTGGTTGTTGGTGGAATGTGCAAAAATTATCCAAGCCTGCCTCTGTTAAGTTCATAGATACAGTATTGTGAGGAGGAGGTTGAGACTGGTGGTTATCCTCTCTTTTCTTATAATATGTCTTATAAAACTTTTGTGCTTCCTTTTCTTTCTCCATATCTATGATTTTATTGGAAAGCTTCTGCATCATTTTGGCCATATTTTCCAAATCTGGAGACTTTTCTTCCTTAGGCTTGGTAAACAATAAGGCTTTTCTTCCTGTACATTTCTCTCCAAACTGTTCTGGATAGTCTTCAATGCTCTCTCTTTCAGCTTCCACCACTTCTGCTTCCTCATAGGTTTCTATCAGAGTAGGCTTGGCCCTACCTTTGGCAAACATGGCCAAATCAGGGCCTAAAGCTGAAGTATAGTATTCAATAAGAACTTTGTCTGAAGGCTTATCTGTTTCAGAGAAGTTCTTGAGATATGCTGCAAACCTTTGAATGAAACTGTGCACTATTTCTTTTCTTTCTTTCTTCAACGTGCACAGCCCTTTCATGAGAGCTGCATGAGTTTTCTGAGTTGCATACTTACTTCTAAACATTCTTTCGAAGGTATCCCAATCAGGGATAGAGTTAGCAGGCAATCCAAAGTACCATGACGATGCGGCTCCTTTGAGGGTATGTGGGAATAGTCTGCATACCACGTCTTCATGTTTCGCGGCCCTTAATCCCTCAATTGCCAAGTAAAATCTTTGTAGGTGATCATCTACTAGTATTTTCTCATTCGGATCAAACTTGGGCAACATCTTGTCAAAGGCTTGAGGTGGGTCATGTAAAGGAGGTGTAAGGTTTAATGGTGATCTGGCTCTCCATGCAGGAGGTGGATTAGGTGGGTTAGGTGGTGGATTAGCATTTACTCCTGCCATGAGTCTGGGTGGGGAGTGAGGAGGTGAACTAACTGGAGTATGAGCAGGAGAACTGTGAGGGGTCTCTGGGCCTTCTTGGTTCAAAGGTAGTACAACCTCTTGTAAAGCAGATTCTACAAGCTCTTCCCAGTCTCCCACCAACACTGAGTCTTCTGTTACAGGACGATCTTTCTTTTTATACTCTCTTCTGGGCAATTCAGGGATGATTGGAAATACTCCAATCTTTTTTACGTATGCCCTAGTATGCCTTCTCAGATCATTAACAATTTCATTACCAATAGAATATAGATGTTCTCTTTCTTCCGGAATTGGATTACGAAACCCACTGCTTTTAGAATTGTTACCGGTGGAATATTCTCGGGAAAACGGGTTTCCTCGGCCAGCCATGCACTGGCGGCCCTCCTTCTAGCGCCAAAACTATTGGGGCCCCGAAATTCGTGGCAGCAACAGTGAGGGATTCTCCCCAATCAACATTCCCAACTAGCCCGTTGACTGTTTGGTATAGGGAATCCGTTCGGTTTGCGGTCCGGCTACTGTAGGTCAAGTAACAAAACAAAGGTTTTACCGGTTGCAGCCCGATCCACCGAGTTTTTGTATTTTTGACTTAATGCATGATATGAAAGTGCCTAATTAACGATGCAGGGTGATAAGATGCGTGGAGGTGTCACAATGTGATGCGCAGGTTCTTACCTCTCGTCTTAAGCTCACTAGCATCCCAATCACAGACAACAAGAAAAGGAAACTAACTACCTAAACTATCCCTAGGGAGCAGAATTATCATTTATTGGTGAGTAATACTTTTTGTACAAGCATTTCAAAGAGTTACAGATAGCTGGCACTTCTTTCAAGACGCATGAACAAATAAAGATATTTAAACAACCAGATAGCCAATCGTTTTATGAACAATACTTATTACTCACAGTGGAAAAAACATCACAAAATATACTGAAGAACATTCAACAAGAACATAGGTTCAGGAAGTCAAACACTCTCATAGTTAATGAAACACAGCTGAAAACGAAATAGTTGCCCTTCAACATTGTTCATTTAATCACATCGATACATTCCACATCTCGCTTTCTCCAGCAGGCCAAAAATTGCAATTTATGTTTGTAAAACGAAATAGTTCCTCTTACAAGAAAATTTGTTTACAAAATTTTCAAGGGAAAAAGTCCCTGTAACTTCCCCCTTTCCAATATTTAAACAAACAGTAAATCGTTTGGGTTTCCCCCACGCATGACCTTTCGGTCTACCCAGCGTTTCGTATTTTTCTGAGTTGTCTGTATGCACTCATGATTCTTTTGGTAACAGACCAGCAGTCAGGTTCGTGCCTTTATCATTATTGACTTTGTCTTCCTCTTCGAGGGCCCTTTCAGTGATCTGGTCGAAGTCATTTCGATTTTTTCTAAACTGTTCTTCTACATCTTCACGCATCAACTCCTTATGCACACCTGCAATTAACCCACGTGTATTATCCATTTGGGACTCTGCTATGAAACAGAGTGGTGGATTATACAAACTGAAACGACTTCTCCACAAAAACAAATGGCCTGGTGCACCACGGCGGAAGTCGGAAGGATACTGACATCGAAATTCAAAGGCTTGGCTCAGCCGTAACGGCGGGAAGAAAAAGAAGACTAAGAGGCGCGATTCAAAGTTGTGGGCAGGAAAACTCCATCGGTTATTGGGTGACTTTGACGTCGGACACCAAATGGACTTCCTAGCCGTAACGGCGGAAATACAAGCACTAAAATGGTGCAAAACGCGGGCGGGAGAGGGCTTGATTGGACGTCGGAAGACATTCGAATCGGAAGTTCAATAGCTTTCCCAGCCGCATCGGCGGAAGGGTAAAAGCTACGGGCAAGCGATTGAAGACAAATATGAATCGGACGTCGGAGCGATTTGGAATTCGAACGCTAAACCGCTTTGGGAGCCGCAACGGCGGAGGGAAAAAGAACAAAATCAGCCGATTTGACAGAAAAATTAATTGTTCGAAAGCCTTTAAAAATCAACAACAGTCAAGGACCATTTCATTTTCAAAACGACGGCCTATCAAAGACAACTGGCAAGACTCAACCCAACTATGCAACCCCCTGCAAAAAATTAAAGCACAAACAAATTCTGGGAGTAGGTTGTATGTAAATTGTTCAAAACATCCAGACTTAAGGCATGACCGAAGAAACATCAAGGATGAAACAACCTAAAGCGATATTCAGTTATGAGGAGGGGCCCAAAATTTTAGAGATTTGGGGAGAAAAGTTGCAGGAGCAACAACTTCACAGGGATGGAGTCGAGCCACGATCCTCCATAGAGAGGTCGCTCCTCCTCCATTATTGTAAACAAACAAATATATAGATAGATTGCAAAGGGATGGAGTTATTTGATCCAGGAGGATATTGGTGGCCACCCACCTATTCCTCTTGGACCCCCACCACTGTTTCTTTCAGTTTTCCAGTTTCCTTAATTGTAGCAAAATTTACTATTTTTGGCAGTTTTTGAGTCCTAAACTTCCGGAGCCATTTTGAGGCCCTAAATAACGTTTTTTTGGCATCGAATGGCCTGGTAAATATGAGTCCATTTTGGACTTGATATTTGCCATTTTTGGATGTAGTCCTTAAACAGATCTTTCTAACGATGTATCATGCGCGTCAAACGGAGGTAGTATGCTAAAGTTATGACCCCGAGAAATTGATGTACCAAGTTACCCAACAGGGCCCACATTAAGGCGTTTCACCTCCTAGGGTTAGGTTTTTGGATGTGTAGGGTTTCCATTGTTTCTCAATAATATATAGGCCTTCGAGCCTCATTTTAACACAGAGTTCAAAGACATGTAGCCGCCACATCTCTTCTCAGAGATAAGCTACCAGCACTCTAGCTAGTTTATTTCCATTCTGTATGTAAACCAGTTTCAGTTATTGATTAATGAAATAAAGTGTTATTTCTGCTGCATATTTGTTTCTATGGTTATTTGTGTATTCTGTTGTGTTCCTGCATAAATCCGGATCATTAGTTTTCCACAGAGAGGTCGCCCTTCCTCCATTACTATAAACAAACAAATATATAGATAGATTGCAAAGAGATGGATTTGGTCCTCCATAGAGAGGTTGTTATAGCCCAAATTGACACTTCTCCATCTGTGATGATAGTTTAAATAAGACACTTCACATGTCGACCTTTTGTGTGAATTGCCGTTGATTTGTCAGTGTATGTAATAAATTGTTAAACTCACATGTTTCCCATTGTTTGCCCGCAAATCATTTGCTTGTTGCTTTTGTATTAGGTGTGAATGCCATCAAAAGTAATGAAAACTAAATCAGATTCAAAATTGAGGGAGTTATGGTGGTTTTGGTAACCACCTGCTCGATTACAACTTCCACAACCTATCTTCACTAACTATAAAAGAAATTGAGTTATACCAAATGGGGTGACCCTTTTCTATAGTAAAGTTATGCTAGAGGATTTGCCTATCATTTATTCCCTTTTCACTTCCTATTGTTGATCATCGTTGATCCTATATCCCTATATGTTGAAGCTAGTTCCCTCAAATATATTCAATCCTTGTGCATGTGGATATTTGGTGGGATTTGTGGAGAATTTGAGTAGGAGAGACCTTGAGATCCTATTTTCGACAAGGTGTCGAACAAAAGATGGCATGGATTGTACTATTTTTTTCTACTTAATGTAGAATGGAGATCTTTCCTTCCCAATTTATTGTCTCAAATTTGGATAATACTTTATGATAAATTCAAATTACTAATTTTAATTCTACATTATGCATTTTTATTTCAATAATTCCTTTGTAGCCAAATGTCTTTGAGAAGGGTATTTTGATATGTGTTGCAAGTTTTGGATTGAAGATAAGGACTAAATATAAGGATCAAAGAAATTTAGGACCATCCTTGATAAACAAGGTGCACCAAGTTTTCTTCTTTTTAAACTCTTAAGATAGATTTGCTTGATTTTTTGTTGTATTTAGGCGTCTAGTTTGCTTGCAGCCAAGCCATAGATGTTTTCCTTATCTAACACAGTATGTTGGTGATATTGCCCCAATCATTTGAAATTTTTCTTTAATAGTAGAAATGGTGACTCTGTTGGGGAAAACCATCTGTTATGGGGCTTCTTGGTCATTTCCTCTAGTGTTTTTGAGTTGTTTGAACCTTTGTTAAGTTGGAACATAACTTTGATACCCGAAGAAAATTTATTTTATTTTTTATTTTTTTGAATTTGCATTTTTTATTTTAAAACCTATCATGAGTCATCCATACTCTATAGTACTTATGATAATCGTTTTCCCTGGAAATTCACGTGCAACCTTATGCATAGTAATGTAACACTCGCTAGCAACCTAAGTTACGGTTGTGAACTCCCTGAAAGTGTTTCACATGTTTTCTCTATCTTGTTGGATTAACTAAGTCTATTTGAAAGTCTCTGAGTGTGTAGGGTTCCTCTTGGGCCCCGAGGGATTAAGTCGTGTATTGTTTGTTTACTGTCAACTTGCTTTTGAATCAACTTAAGGTGAAAACTTAAAAAAGAAAAGTCTCCTTGCCTTGTTTTTTTTCGCTCTTTGTGATTTGGTAAATCTTGACAGTGAAAGATCAAAACATAATTCTTCATATTTATGTCTCTGATTGTGTCATTTGTTTGCAAGAATCAAGCTTGACCAAACCTTGGTTCCTAGTAAACTGGATTGATTGTTTATGTCTATAAAACTTGTACTTGGCTTGTTCTTTTTTCAATTTCATCAAACTTGTGGTTAAAAAGTATTGTGTTTGAGGCTTATTTCATTCATAGTGATAGGGATGTCAATATTAGTTTATATTTTTTGCATTGGTGTATTTGTTCACCAAATATTTCACTTTCATTCAATTGGAAAAGTAAAAATTGGATCATCATAGAAATTTTGTACTTTTAGTTTTGTGAAATTGCAAGTTTCTCATTTGAAAAGCGAGTTTGTATCATGCATCAAATGCAAATTTTGCATTTTTGTTTGTGTGAGTTCCAAGTTTCATTTAAAAAGCAAACTTGCATTTTGCATTTAAAAAACAAAAATCCGAATGTGGTTTTGTGTAGTTGCACTTGCATTTAAGATCGAATCCTTATTTGCACTCAAATAGATGAGTTGCATTTACGTTTAAGAATGAGTTTGCATTTGCATTCAAAAGAGCAAATTTTGCACTTTGGAAACGATTGCATTCTGAAAAGTTGGTTTAATGGTTTTGGGAGTGATCCATATTTCATTGAAAAGAGAAAAAATAAATGCCTTTACACTTGGATATCTTTAATTGCATTTACTAGTAATTCATGTGTCATTTAAAGAATGTAAACAAGTGATTTGCATTTAAAATATTTAGGTGCACTTAGGTTTCTTGTTTCAAAAAGTTCATTTCAAATTGTATTTTGAATAAGTAAGAAGTAATTGGAAAAGGTTCAGAGGTTTTTTATTTTAGGAAGAAACTCACCTAATAGTCTAGGGTTTAGGATTCTAGAGATAGGTGTTGTGAGTAAACACCTCCAAAGTCACACAAGATTGGAAACAAGGGATCATTAAAGCGAGATAAAACCCACCAGTATCATGAATCACTTGTCTAGAAAGTTACACTCAAACCGACGTTAAGCAGTAGGTAAATCTAGTCCAAGTGGATAGATTGTCCTATGTTGCTTACATTAGTGGGGTTATGCATGTTTGTGGGTTGGTCAAGCATGGCATGTCCTTGGGGTGACACCAATGCTCACTAATAGCTTCGGGTCTAGGACTTGTGTCCTATGTTCCTTGCCATTCATAGAATCCCTTTCCAGTGACAGTCTCTCCTGAATACCTAATGTGAAGTGGTAACCTTAGTTACTTTTCCTTATAGGTTCTTCCTAAGTAGATGCAAGGGGAATATCTTGCGGCACCAGAGAGCAATGTAGACTCTCTGTACCAAATCCTTGGGAGGGTATTTTCCAAAGGAAAGTGTTTTCACCCTTGGTGATTGGTCTCTTGATCTTCGCTAGTTGGACTTGGGACCTGATCATCCCAGGATGACCTTTGGAAGACTCCAATTCTAGCTTGACACTTAATAATAATTGGTTCTAAATAGACAACTACTTTTCATTGTGATATTTTCTTGTTTGTTGTTATCTTTTCAGGAACTTTCTAATGTGTGTTGTTTGTTTTTATTTTTTAGATTTCTTCTTTGTATCTTATGTGATCCACCATGGTTTATCAACCTTTGTGCGTTTCTAGAAGAATTAAAGCACACTCTCCTAAATAGAGATATGTCCCCATGCCAAGGTGAAGGATGGATTACAATAATCCACCCCCTCGGGGGAGAAAGGAAGAAAAACAAGAATCACAAATAGAACAAGTGGAAGAAGAAAATAGCATTAGTTCTAATGAGTTTGAGAGTTCGTCCAAAGAAGAACATTGTACTGACACAGAGGGTCAGTTGAATTACTCCCCCATAGTTGTTTCTTCTTAGGCTAATGAAAATTTAGGTCATATTTTAATATAGGATCTCTTACATCCATTAAGATAATTGACCCATCACAAAGTCCTAGTTTTAACCTAGAAGATGGTTTTGACATCAATAGGAACAACAATCCATTGTCACAGTTGTTTAATATGGAAAATTTAGAACACATTTTTAATACATGGGAGGTAAATCCCCTAGGTAGTTCTACTATTGTAGGAGGAGAAAGTATAAACATGTCATCCACATTATCATCGAGATGGTATCCATCATCCTCTGTGATACTTATTGGTGGAGCTTCATCATCATTGCAAAGCACAAATCCTTTTTCTTTTGGATTGGCGTTTCCAGGTTTTCAATCAACGCCTACTTCCATCTCTCCTACATCAACTTTAACTACTACCTCGAGTATTTGATCCGGACTTGTGTGAGAACGAAATGAAAGAATAGATACAGAACCATGAACATATATATATTGCAAAGAACACAATGATACAATAAACACATATTCTATTAAATGGTGGAAATATAACAGACTGTAAATACAATAGTTAGAATGGTTGTAGGTATATCTGAGAAGAGATGTGGATTCTACACTCTCCAGTGCCAAGATTAATACAAAATTCTTCCTAAAGGGACTATTTATAATAAACATGATGGTGAGAACCATAAACTTCCAAAACATAACCCTAGAAGATGAGCAATCATAAAGTTTGAGGCCCCAAGGTGGTTCATTGAATAGTAAACTTCTCACGGTCATAACGTTTGTATACGATCTTCATTTTGGGCACTTGATAGCCCATTGGAAAGGTCTATCCGAGCTTTACATCTTTCCAATGGGGCCAAGTGTTTGAAACCCTCAAGTCACCCAAAACGTCATTTAGGGCCTCAAAACGGCCCTGAAAGTTTGGGACCTGAAAAATTGTAGAAAAATTACTAGAAAATTGTCAAAATGGACAGTTGTTGTGAGACAGTGGAATAGGTGGGTGGCCACCGATCTCTGTTTTGATCAATCCTCCCCCTTAAGAAGAAATGGTCTCCATTGCATCAAATCCCTTATCATCTGTCGAACTATGTGTTTCAAGTTAATCTCCTGGTGCAACATTTGTTGAAGTGAAAAGGTTTCCTTTCTTTGACATCTTTAGATGGATGTAATTGATATTGATGGATGCACTAGAGTTGTTGAACAATTTTGATTGCCATTTTATCCTTGGTATGAACCAGTGTTGATGGTTTTTTCTTGTAGGAGCACCTTGAATGTGTGGCCTTACACTATATAGGTTCTTAGATAAATGAGGCAACAATGACTTTGTGTTCTTCTTGTTTCTGTTGGGAAGAGACACACTGTGTAGAGTTTATGGATATCTCTATGATTTGATGTTCTCCTTCAAAGGAAATTGTGAAGAGGGAAAAAATTTTAGTGTAGGATATTATCTTCCTTCCCTATGAGAATGTGGCAGGTGCAACGGTCTCTGGTACTCGATAGAGGTTTTCAACCAAAGTGACAATGACACTATGGGGTCATGATTCATATACAGCATGATGCTTCCACATATATGGTTGTCCTAAAAGAACATCATAAACTTCAAGTGGGGTCACATCACACAGTACCTCGTATTTGAAAGTCTTGATTCCATATGGTAGGAAACATTGCTAATTAACGTGGATACCTCATCCTTGGCTTAGCCAAATGATGTTGTGGGGTTGCAGGTGTGGTGTTGTAAGAATCTCTAATATCTTGATGACTTATGTTAAGGTTAGGTCTTCTGGATGTCGCAATAAAAAACAAAATGTAATGGGATTCCCTTCACCCACATATGTGAGTGGAAGAGACATTCCTCTACCTCTAACTCTTCAGGCTCCTCTGGTTGAATCTATGTGGTAGCAATAGTGACACTCGGTTCTGCATCAGTGGTCTGCTTCCTTTGGTCTGCGGTACTGCATTGGGTTCTGAATCGAAATCAGGATCTGATTCTGAAGCTTTGATGTCGGCCACTAATGACTACTTTGAGCGGCATTCATTAGTGTTGTGCCAGCGACTTTTATGGAATTCCCACCACTTCCTAGTGTCCTTCTTTGTCTTTCCATTACCTTTCCTTACTTGTGGATGGGATTAGTTGTCCTTTCCCTATCCCATGTTCTGCAAGCTAGGGTTTCCCTTCCCTTTCTTCTACGGTGGATTCATAGGTCCAAATTCTCACTTGTTTTTCTCCAAAATTTCTCCTCGAATTTGGCAGCATACCGATAGGCATATCCCAATGAAGAGATGTCCAGGAAGTCCATTTATATTCGTATGTACCAATGTAGGCCACTACGATATTTCAGTACTAGATTTCGCTCGGAGTCCTTGATACCCAGCTTTGTGCGCAAGGTATGAAATTTGTTGGTGTAATCTGACATTGTTTGGTCCCCTAAATCGCCAAAAAAAGTCGTTTAGGGCCTCAAAATGGCCATGGAATTTTGGGACCCAAAAAACTATAGAAAAATTACTATAAAATTACCAAAATGGGTAGTTGTTGTGAGCAAGTGGAATAGGTGGGTGGCCAATGATCTCCATCTGGATCAGTAGTGGATCATCAGTCCCTTTTCCTAATTTCCCACCCTACACTAGACAAATATCCATGCCCAACCCATCCACTGTAACTGAAGATTGCTCTCGGCTTTAGCCACCCCATATCAGCTTGCATTTCCAATCACTGGGAGGCATGAATACCGGTAATCCCTTTGCATCAGATATACCACAAGGTAACCCATTTGGACTAGGGGGCACTAGTACTGTGTTTCCACGGGAGTAAAATGTTCCAAAAGGAAACAATTTCTTTTATAGAGTAGGGGGAAGAAATTTGGTCAACCCTATATTAGTGAATACCTTATAGAGCAGCCAACCTTTAAGAGGAATGGGTGGCACTTTTGGAACAAAATTTCCTTCTTTTTTCAAACCCAATCCAATCAAAAATTTGGACCTAACAAACAAATTTTCATTAATCATGGAACTCCTTATATTCGAGGACATTCTTTCATGAACACAAACCAATGGGCAGCCAATGATCTAAGATCTTGGAATTACATGGCTCAAACAAATTGTTTTCATCTTTAGATACTTTGAATTTGTCGGATCTTACCAAGTTAAACAATGATCCAGTTTTGCATGACCCTATATGGCCAGCCCTCCCTACAAATCTCCCTTCAAACATTCCTAAGTTCAAACGGGAACCTAAGAAAGATCCAACGAACCATGTCATGACTTTTCATCTATGATGCTCTTCTAACTCTCTGACAGATGACTTCATTAGATTGTGCCTCTTCCAAACCACTCTAACCTGTATGGTGTCTAAGTGGTACATTGAATTGTCACTGGCATCTTTCCAAAATTTTAACTCAGTCACGATGACATTTTTGAACCACTTTCATTTACCAGTACATTATGAGACTAGTACGAGATTATTGACTTCATTTATGCAAGATAAATCTACTCATATCTCTGACCACATCCACGAGTGTCGAAGGAGATGAAGCTTAATTAAAGCTCAGATCCTTGACAAATTCCTAATTGATTGGTTTATTAAGTCCTTGCAACCTTTTATTGTGAAATATGTCATTATTTTGGGGGTTCAAACTAAAGAGCGAGCTATTATTAAAACCTAAAAACTTGATTTGGTTTGCTCCCAATCTAGAATGTTGTATGAAATTTTACCTGTCTCTCCTAGAGAACATGTTGATGCAACCAAGCTAACCCCTACACCTCATGCTGAGGACACGATTGTTTTAGTTGAAAGTAACTCAACTAACCAAGTGATCCTTATTAGTCAAATTCACTAGTAGTTTAGCAGAACAATGCACACAATCCCAAACCCAACCCTCCTATCGATGTTTTGTCAATACATACTCCATTGCTAAGGGAAACCAGTATCCTGAAGGAAAGAAAAACAAGAATAAGAAACCTAAGTATAAAGTGAATAATAATGAGAACAATAACAATAATAACAATGCTAGTGGGGCTAAAAATAAAAAAGGTAAAGTCAAGTTTCCTTTCCAATTATGCAACTATGACCACCTAAACTATAAATTCCCTAATATAGAGATGGAATAGAGATTTTTAGCACAAGAATAGGGCATGTCCCAAGCTACTGTGTTGACTAATCCTTTTCTCAAACAATAGTTAGTTGCTCACCAAAACCCTACACCTACGCAAGGGGGAAATCAAGGTGCCTTCTCCCAAGGGGACATAATACGAAGTAAAGTATTCATGTGTCAACAAAATGTAAATATCTATAATAGCAATAATACTTACAAAACAACTACCTCTGGGTCCAAAGGAAAGGAAACTCATGAGTCTAAAGTAGATTCCCCATTACACATTGAAAATCCAACCAATGATACTATGTATCAAATATTGAAAGATGTTCTAAATAAGGACACGTATAATTATAATGTATGTGTTTCCTAGAACTATAGTATTGTTGAATATTTGGCATAGGCTCCTTGTGCAATGTTCACTCTCAAATCATACTTTTGGAGTTTTCCAACTCAACAAAAGACATACTTTTATCTTTAGGAGTTATACATCACGCAGAAAATCAGGTCATCATTTTTTATTTTGAAGGTTGGTAGCCTTGTTTACCCTATCATGTGACATTCTAGATATAGGTTTGATCTAGAAAGTCCAAAATACATAGCACAGTTGTTGATGAGGGTGCCTCCACATGTGTCATGTCATTATCATGTAGGAAGGCTATAGGTTCACCTAAAGTAGTTGCTCATGTGACCATGTTGAAAGCTTTTGATGGCCATCTTTTCCAACCTCGCGGAATCAACACTTCTCTTCCTATAGAGCTAGGGGGGAAGACACTAAAAGTTGATGTGGAAGTTGTTGACTCCCCACTCAGCTATAACCTATTGCTAGGACGAATTTGGATTCTGGAATCGATTTATGATGGCAGTAGTCTCTTCAATCTTTCGTGTCATCAAGTTTCCTCATGAAGAAAAGGTTATAACCATTGGCTAACTAGCCTTAAGCATAAATGAGTTCAACTAGGATGATGGATCCAATATTCCCCTAGTAAGTCATTATTTGATGGATTGTGAAAATTTTGGAGTGGGGATGTATCCTACTTTAATGGGAACCTTTACTTTACTCCCACCTGACTTGCATGTTAATGCATCTCCAATACATGCAATTACAATAATTCTCATGACTTCCACACATAATGTGTCTCAATTTAATACTTGTTACTTTAATGACCCTTGGAAGTTGCCTAAACCTTCAAGTAAAGCTGGGTGTAGTTAGATTACTTCGGCATTATCGTCCACTTAGATAGGTTATCAAGCCATAATTTTAAATGAAGCAGACCATGTTAGTCTACATTCTATTTTGGAAAAAAAATACTAGTATTCTATGCCTATTTGGGATGTCATTTATTTACCTCATTGCGACCCCTTAGATACAGTCCTTCCATCAAATGAATCTATATTTGACACAATGAATTAGGGGATAGACCTTGGATATACATGCATCAACGTGCATCGTTTCTTCCACTCGAATGTGACTTAAGAATTGATATGGATGGATTCATTAAACCAAGACCTATGGAGTGGTATGGAAGTCCTCTCGCGTCAGATCAAGTCTACGTTGATGGGAATATAACAAATATTTCAAAACTTATTCCCATTAATATCTTCAAGAGCCCTCGTGTTATTGAAATGGTCTTCATTAGTGTTTATTGTTCTCTAGAAGACATAGAAACCTATACAACACTTTTTAAAGAATATATAGAGATGTTTTCACCTAGTCCTATGAATAAATGCAAGGAAAATACCCTTTAATTGTTGAACACAAAATTAAGACTTATCCTCATGTTAAGCATGTTCGACAAAAGTTGAGACCGGTCAACCCTAGAAAGGTCGTTGTTGTTAAAGCAGACATAGAGAAGTTACTCCATGCAAACTTTATCTATCATGTCTCTTTTAAGGAATGGGTGTCTAATTTGGTACTCATCGATAAAAAATATATATATTCAAGTGTAAACAAATTTTTGAGACATTAATCTAGCTTGTCCTAAGGATAATTATCCCCCCACATTGATTGATCGTATCATTAATGAATGCACTAGTAATGAGATTTTCTCATTTATGGATGGCTTTTTCAGATATAATCAGATCCAGACCTGGCTTGAAGATCAACATAAAACTTCCTCTATATGTCCTTGGGGGACCTTTGCGTATAGGAAGATTCCTTTTGGTTTAAAGAACATTGGAGAAACCTTTCAATGCACTATGTCTTATTCTTTCCACGATATCAAGAAAATCCTTGAAGCCTGTTTGGATGAACTGACAGCCAAATATGGGAAGAGAGTGGAACACCCTAAACATTTCCAAGTTGTTTTATATAGGCATAGACATTATAGGATTCGATTGAATCCTCATAAATGTATTTTCTTAAGGAACCAGCCAAATTACTAGGATTTTTCATTTCTAAGGATGGTATAATGGTAGATCTATTCAAGGTAGAGGCAATACTTCACCTGCCTCCCTTGAAATATTTGCATCACTTACAAAGCCTTTAAGGGAAAGTTAATTTCTTGCGATGATTCATAGAAAACTATATGGAAATCACAAAGGGTTTCATTTTATTATTAAGGAAAGGAGTCCCATTTATATGGGATGACAATGCTCAGAATTATTTCAATGCATTGAAAAAGGTTTTAGTGTCTACCCCACTATTGAGTCCTCCCAAGTATAGCAAAGATTCCTTTTTATATTTAGAAGCATCGGAATCGATAGAAGGAATGGTTTTGGTTCAAGGGGAAGATTCCCATCAGGAACACGTCATTTACTACATAATCAAGAATCTCACATGCCTTAAGTTAAGGTATTCTTGCATTGAGAAACTGAAACTAGTTGTCGTGCATGTGGTGCAAAGACTTTGACAATACATTTTCCTTAGATGAACTACTGTCATAATTGATGTAAATCCTTTTCAACATATTTTTTCACATTATATCATTGAAGGCAACTATAATAAATGGATAGTCATCCTTCAAGAGTTTGACTTAGGTTTTGATTCTGCTAAATCAAAGAAGTCTTTGGCCTTTGTCGAATTTATGTCAGAGTTACCTCAAAAGGATGAGGGATCAGTAGAATCTGACTCATTGTCTAATGAACATATATTCCTCATTAGCTCAACTAACCCATGGTATGGAAATATCATAGTTTACCTTCACACCCAAAGTGTCCCACCTTAGTCCTCTTGTGAAGAAAGGTGTAAAGATCATCATGAATCTTAACATTATGTCATCATTGGTGATACTATGTATCATTGAGGAATTGACACTATCCTTAGGAATTTCCTAATTCATGAGGAGGTTGCAAAAGTTCTAAATGATTTCCATGGTGGAGCATATGGTGGTCATTTATATGGCCTTGATATAGCCCAAAAAATCTTGCATGTTGGATATTTTTGGCTCTCAATATTCAAATATTATATCAAAGCAGTCAAGATATGTCATATGTGTCAAACTTTTACTAAGAAGATGAATGCACACCCTGCTCCTTTGTATCCAGTTATAACTATCGGTCCCTTCATCAAGTGGGGGATTGATTTCACAACTTTAACCCAACATCATCTAATGGCCATAAATACATTATTGTGGTCATTGACTACTTTATTAAGTGGGTTAAGGCTATGCGCACTTTTCGTTGCAATGGTGAAACTACAACACACTTTGTCTTTAATTAGATTATTGCTTGTTTTGGTATCCCGAGAGAGATTGTTACTGACTATGGCAGTCACTTTCAAAACTAATTGAGACACTTGGCTTATATCAAGACTTCTTTTCACTTTACTACCCTCAAAAAAATGGACAAGTAGAAGCTGTGAATAAGTCTTTGAAAACCATGCTTCGTAAGATGATAAACAAAAATAAGAGTAACTAACATGTTATGTTATACCCAACTTTGTGGGGTTATCAAACTTATGTTAATATTGCAATAGGGTTTACCCCATTTCAACTTGTACATGGATTTGAAGCAATTTTACTGATGGAGTGTGAGATTCCATCTTTGAAGTTAGCCATAGATCTCTTACTAAACACTAGTGATCTCAAACAACGTCTTTATACCTGGAACAATTAGATTAACACCAACGATATTGTCTTGTAACTATTGAAGCGAAGAAAAAATGTGTTAAGATACAATATGATAAATCGATTCACCCTTGAATCTTTTATGCAAGAGACATCGTATTAGTTTATGACCAGGAACATGATGGACTAGGGTCTAGGAAATTTACTTCTATGTGGGTTGGTCCTTGCATCATGATGAGAGTCCTCGATAAAGGATCCCACGAACTTGAATACTTTGAAGGGAGTACCCCGGTGTCCAAAAATGGACTCTATCTAAAGAGATACTTTGCATAGTGATCTAGAAAAAGCCACTTTGTACTTATTGTATTATAAGTAGCTTAGTTTGCTTTTTATTTTGTCTTCAATAAGTATGAATTGTCGCTCATTGTGCCCTTTCGATTAACAGATGTCTTCGAATATACCTATGTTATTTAGGTATGTTGACAAATCTTGCAATCATACTATGAATATTGCATCTACGGCTTGAGTTATCTATGATCTAGTCAATCAACTTGTGAGTTCTGGAAGAGTATCTCTAGGCCTAGACACTAATAATACTATTGAGTATAGTGTCATGATTGAGTTACTATTGGAAGCCATCTCAATGGACATTAGTTGGTTTACTATTCTTTTGGATTCATGATTGGTTGTATCGCAATTGAATGGTATGTATAGAATTTTTCATCCTATTTTACACCGCAAGTTTTTAAGGTTACTATTACTTTAAGGGACTTTTGAATTTATTACATACTTCATGTGCCTAGAAGCCCCTATCTCCAAAGAGGAAATCAAGAAGGCCATTTGGACCCTCCACCCGGATAAAGCCCCTGGGCTAGATGGCTTCCCTATCCTCTTCTATAGGATGTGATGGAAAATAATAAAGAAGGATTTGTTGTGCCTTATATCCTGGATGTCCAAAGGGAAAATGGGAGGGGCAACCAATTCCACTTTCCTAGCCCTAACTCCCAAAGAGCCCAACCCCTCCTATATCAAAAGATTCAGGCCAATTTCTCTCTGTAACGCTTCGTATAAAATTTTCACCAAAGTTCTATCCCTTATACTTAAGGCAATCATCCCTTCCCTAATATCCCCAAACCAGGGAGGTTTCATTTCAAGCCATCACATAAGTGATAACATCCTCCTGCTACAAGAAGTTGTCCATTCAAGCATGAAAAAGGGAGAACCGGGTATGGCCATTAAGCTTGATTTAGCTAATGCCTTTGATCGTATAAGGCATGACTTCATTCTTCTGGTCTTGAAAAAGTTCAGCTTTCCCCCCATATTTATTAAACAAATTCAAGCCTACATAAATTCCCCCTAGATAGCTCCCTTAGTCGATGGTAGGCCCTCTGACTTTTTCAAAGCCAAGAGAGGAATTAGGCAGGGTTGCCCCCTCTCCCCCTTCCTCTATATCCTCATAGCTGACTCGCTGAGTAGAAGATTAAACAGGCTCCTTGGAGAGGGGAATCTTCTAGGCCTTTCCTTTAAAATTGGAGTCCAACCAATCAACCATGCTCTCTTTGCTGATGATATAACCCTCCTGGGTAGTGCCTCCCCTCAGATTGCCAGGAAGTTTCTCAGGTACCTTGATATTTTTCTTCGCTCCTCAGGTAGTGCAGCAAACTTGGATAAGTGTCAACTCTATGGATGGAACATTAATGTGGTTTCTCTTAGAGACATCTCTCAGATTCTCAACATTTCAGTTAACTATGATTGGACTCATTTCAACTATCTAGGCATCCCCATCACTAAAAATTCCTTCTCTTCGGCCATGTGGAATCCTGTCATCCAAAAGATCAAAAGAAAGATTCACTTCTTGGGCTCTAGGTGGCTCAATTTGGCAAGAAAAACTACTCTCATTCAATCAATCCTCTCCTTGTATCCCATTTATACTAGCTCGATGATTCTGCCCCCCAAGACAGTCATGAACAACATCAACATGGAAGTCAGGAAATTCCTTTGGCAGGGAGGAAAGGTACAGAACAAAAAGTTTCACCTGGTAAATTGGGCCACCATCAAGGCCCCTAAACACAAAGGGGGAATGGGCATTAGAGATCCGAAGCAAATGAACAAAGCGTTAGGTGCTAAATTGGTTTGGAGATTGGTAACTGGGAGAAAGGACTAGTGGAAAGAAGTCATAAGGAAAAAATATATAAAGAAGCCCAGATCCAAAATCCTCAAAAACTCTTGGGATGGGAAGGGTACCTCCGTCTGGATTTTGTGCAAAGTCTCTCTCAACTTGATTCAATCCAATTCCTACTGGATCCTCAACAATGGAAAAAAGATTAAAATCTGGGAATACAAAATCTTGGGGCATCACCTGCAATCCTCATTGTGCAAGTTGGAAGATCTATCCAAATGGGCTAGTGATAATGGTATAATGACTCTCTTCGACCTCTCTACATAGGACCAGAATGGTATGTGGAAAGGATGGAAAATGATTCATCCCCTTGAGCATTTGAAGCTCGCAGTGGGGCACTTGCTCACGCTTCTTCATGGAATGGCACCAATCAGCAGAAATTCAAAAGATGATATCGGTTGGGGAAAAAATGGTAATTACATGGTCAAGGAAGGATTTAAGTTGTTACTCTCTGACTCTGTTACTCTCTGACTCAGCTATTGCATCTGAAAACATGTGGAAAAAGGTTTGGCAATCAAATTACATCCCCAAAGTAAACTGTGTTAATGTATTTGTAATTTTGGAATGTATTCATCTATGTACCTTATACATTGTAACCCGATGTTTATTCCAGGATGTATCTATAATGTAATTGAGTCATATTGACATGCCTCGATGTTCCGATCGAGAGGATCAATAATGTAAACAAGTCATGTCAAGTCATAGTGAGTAACCCTCTGATTGTTTAAGGGTTAAAGTCCCTGCAGTTCTGGGGCACTAGGGTTATTAGACTCTCCTAGTAGAGGTCGACCCTAGTAGGGTTTTAGTCATGTTGGGATTAGTATAAATATAGAACTGGAGTCTCTATTTATCACACAACTCATCCACACTCAAGTGTAGCACATAGTTGAGGAAGGAGACGACACTAGGGCTAGATAAGAAGAAGATTACTGCTGTTAGGAGATCACTTACTGTTTTGGGGATTTTACTGTTTTGGTGTTGATTCTATCTCTGATGAAGTTGTGGGGTTTTCTCCTTTCTGGTTTCCCCGAGGAAAAACATTGTGTTCATTGTCTCTTGTGTTTGATTGATGTACTTGTTATTCTCTTAGTCAAAGATCCTAATAATGCTAGCTTAATGTTGAAAAACTAACATGGTATCAGAGCTAACCTAAGAAGAAGACACTGTGCAGCTATGAGAACTAGGGATTCCTAGTTTGTGGATCTTCCTCCACAGATTTTCAGCAAAAGTAAGGTGGAATAACTCTCCTCCTTAGGGCGCATCTTTCTGTCGAAGCAGAATCCAATTCTGAGGTTTTTCAGTTTTGGACTCGACACTATTGCCGAAAATTAGGGCTTTTCACAGAAGAGGAATTTTTCAGTGAGCCCAGGCTTGGATTGATATCCTCCCCAAAATTGAAGTTAGGGACAAATTTCAAGGCATTTGGGTGGACATATCTCCAGAAAAGCAAAACCCTAATTTGCCCCTAAACCAGCTCTGCAGGATTTCAGCTCAAGTTTCAGATCCGACATCTTGACCTAGTAAGATCTAAGATCTCTTGTATTTCCATTTGAGATTCTCAGTTTAAGATGTCTCATCATACCAAGCTTGATGAAAATCTTGAGGAAGCTGATAACTTCCGAGCCTGGAAGTATAGGATCTCCTTGGTCCTGGAAGAGAATATATTAGACTCCTACATTCATGAGGAGGTTCCATTTCCAGAGGGATATGAGGCAAAGGCCTTACATAAGAAGAATATGGTTATGGCAAAGAGAATCATTGTTGATTCTATCAAGGATCATCTTATCCCATAGGTGTCCTCTCTCAAGACACCTAAAGTCATGTTTGATGCCCTAACCAAATTGTTTGAAGGGAAGAACATAAACTAGAAGATGACTCTAAGGAATCAACTGAAGAATGTGAAGATTCAAAATGCAGAGACCATCCAGTCTTACTTCACAAGGGTTTCTCAGATCAAGGAATAATTAGAAGTTGTAGATGAAGAAGTGGAGAATGCAGAGATTGTGATGACAACATTGAATGGCTTTCCTAGGTCATGGGATTCTTTCATCCAAGGAATCTGTGCTAGAAAGAAGCTAGTCAAATTTAGCAGACTATGGGAAGAATGTTCTCAAAAAGAAGCACGGATAGCAGCTCGAGAAGAGAAGATTGGAAGTGAATACCAAGCTCTCACAGTCCACTCCAAGAAATGCAAAAGAAGACCTCATTACTCCAAAGGTAAGGATCCTCATCACAGAGATAACAGTAGAAGAGACTTATCAAAATTGAGATGTTATACATGTGATGAAAGAGGACACTTTGCAAAAGACTGTCCTAAGAACAAGGGTCACTCTCATAAGAAGAAGGGGAACAAAAGAAGACATCATGCTCATGCTGCAGAGGATGATGAACCATCCAAGAAGAGATCCAGATATGAAAGTGAAGATTCTTCAAGCGAGGACGAATATGTTCTGATCTCCACTCGCACAGGTAACATTAATCATGGAAGTGATGATTGGCTTATAGATAGTGGGGCTTCCAAACATATGACTGGATTCAAGGAATCCTTTGTGAGACTATCAGAACATGAATCACCTCACAAGGTGAAGCTAGGAGATGACTACCAATATCCAATAAAAGGTAGTGGGGAATCTTCATATAAACTAGACTCGGGTAAGTCTCTAACAATGAAATAAGTATTGTTTGTGCTAGGTCTCAAGAAGAACCTTCTCTCCATATCAGCATTGGATGCAAAAGGATTGAGATTTGCATTCATAGATGGTCAATTCATCATGTGGCCAAAAGGAAAGACTATCGATGATGCGGTAGTGATTGGAGAACAAGAAGGAGGTTTGTAAAAATTGAAGGGCCATCCAGAAAAAGCCTTGATCCATGACACAGTAGAGCCAAGTGAACTTTGGCATAGAAGGCTTGCTCATGTGCATTACAGAGCACTACCTATTGCAAGCAAAGCTGTTGAAGGTCTTCCAAAATTTCAAGCAAAACATGACGGGGTCTGCAAAGGATGTGAGAAAGGGAAGAATACAAAGAATACATTTTCCAGCAGCAAAAGGAAAGCCAAAGGCATACTAGAAATCATCCACTTCGATGTATGCGGTCCTATGTCATCAAACTCACTAAGCGGGTATGCATACTATGTTTCTTTTATTAATGATTTTTCTAGAAAGACATGGGTTTACTTCATGAAGAACAAAGACGAAGTATTCAGTAAGTTCAAGGAATTCAAAGCCTTGATCGAGAACCATACTGAAAAGAAGATCAAGACCATTCGATCAGATAATGGCGGAGAATTCACTTCGAATGAATTCAAAGAGCTATGCAAAGAATCAGGGATTAAGAGGGAGTTGTCCGCTCCTTATAATCCACAATAGAATGGGATTGCGGAACAGAAGAATAGAACCATCATGGAAGCTGCAAGAGCAATGCTTCATGATCAAGATCTTCATATGCATCTTTGGGCTGAAGCTGCCAGAACAGTGGTGTATGTACAAAACCGTACTCCACATAGAGTACTCAAGAACAAGACTCCTAAAGAAGTCTTCTCCAGCAAGAAACCAGAAGTCAGCCATCTCAGAATATTCGGCTATCTTGTGTACATACACATTCCAAAAGAGAAGAGAACAAAATTAGATCCTTCAAGAAAGAAGGGCATATTTGTGGGATACTCAGAAAGCTCGAAGGCTTACATAATCTATTTCCCAGGATACAAGAAGATTGACATCAGCAGGGATGTGACATTTGATGAAGACACAACATACAACAAATCCAGAAAGAGACTTGCTAGAGAAACCTGAAGAAGTAGAAGCAGAAGCACCCAGAATTCATGATACAACCATGAACGAAGAAGCTCAAGAAGAAGATCGATATTTTGAAGAACCACAAATACCTGTAGATCCACCTCTGGAGAAGAATCCTCATAAGAGGAAACCTGCTTGGGTACGTGAACTTATCCAAGGTGCGGAAAGATATGGGGCTCCAGAAGAGAATCACAGAGAAAGAAAGAGGACCAGATCCTACTCCGAGTATGTAGCTTTACTATGTGATTTCATTGATAAAGAACCTTCCAGTTATGAAGAGGCAGCAGAACGAAAAGAATGGAAGGATGATATGATCGAAGAATATCAATCGATCATGAAGAATGATGTTTGGGATGATGTCCCAAGACCAGAAGGGAAGTCAGTTGTAACTTCCAAATGGATCTACAATATCAAGCATGCTGCAGACGATAGCATTGAAAAGTATAAAGCAAGATTTGTAGCTTGGGGTTTCTCTCAGAAAGAAGGAATAGACTATGAAGAAACCTTTGCACCTGTAGCCAGATACACTTCCATCAGATCAGTACTTGCTCTGGCTGTAGTGATGAAATGGAAGATACACTAGATGGATGTTAAGACTGCCTTCTTGAATGGTGTAGTGGAAGAGGAAGTGTATTTAGAACAGCCACTCGGTTTTGAGACACATGACAGAGAGCCTCATGTATGCAGATTGAAGAAAGCCTTGTACGGTTTGAAACAGGCACCCAGGACCTGGTATGGTAGAATCGATAGCTTTCTATCTAGTTTGGGCTTTACCAAGAGTAAAGCAGATTCTAACCTTTACTACAAGGTTGAAGATGGCAACCCAGTGATGCTTCTACTATATGTAGATGATCTATTTGTGACAGGTACGGATGGGTTGATTGCTGATACGAAGAGAAAGCTTGCTGCTGAGTTCGAAATGAAGGACTTGGGGATGATGCATTACTTTCTAGGTATGGAGGTGTGGCAAAGTACAGATGGAATCTTCCTTGGACAAGGGAAGTATGCAGTAGAGATCCTGAAGAGGTTTGGGATGATGGACTGCAAGGCTATTGCCACACCTATGGCATCGAACCTGAAGCTATTGAGTGATGCTTCATTAGAGTTGGTTGATGCTATGATGTATCATCAGATGATTGGGTCATTGGTGTATCTAACGAACACGAGACTAGACATTTGCTTTGCTGTGAACACCTTGAGCCAGTTCCTGACAGATCCGAGAAATGTTCACTTGATTATTGCAAAGCATATTCTGAGGTACCTGAAGGGTACAGTTGATTATGGGCTCAAGTACGATGCGAATCAAAAGATTAACCTGGAGGGTTATGTTGATTCAGATTAGGTAGGAAGTGCCATTGATAGGAAAAGCACTTCAGGGTGTTGCTTCAGTATGGGATCAGGTGTGATCTCTTGGTTTAGCAGGAAGCAATCTCGTGTGGCACTGAGTACAGCTGAAGCAGAGTATGTCGCGGCCTGTTCAGCTAATTGTGAGGCAGTATGGCTACGGAAGCTACTATCTGATATATTTGATCTCCAGTTGGATGCTACTTGTATACATTGTGACAACCAGAGTTGTGTGAATTTGTCAGAGAATCCAGTGTTCCATGACAAGTCGAAGCATATCGAGATCAAGTATCACTATATCAGAGATATGGTGTAGAGGGAAGCAATGAAGCTCCAGTATGTTGCGACAGAGGAACAGATAGTTGATGTATTGACGAAGCCATTGGCTAAGTTGAAGTTCGAGTAATTCAAAGAGAAGCTTGGTGTTCTCCAGATCGAGGTTTCCTCCATGAGAAAATGATGAGACCCATAGCCATTCTGACATGGTGAGAGGATTGGTTCCTTCCATGGTCAGATGTAAGGGCTGATCCATTCTGTCATGGTGAGAGGATTGGTTCCTTCCATGGTCAGATGTAAGGGCTGATCCATTCTGTCATGGTGAGAGGATTGGTTCCTTCCATGTCAGATATGAGTGCTGGCCATTATGTCGGGTAGGACAGATGTAAGGGCAATTGCCATTCTAGGAATGGAGGCACCTGGTCAGTTACCAGGAACACTCAGTGTAAGACTGAGTAGCCATTTTGATGTGATAGAGGGATGTGTTCCCACTTGATCAGATGTAAGGGTTGAACCATTTTGTCATGGCTAAAGGATTAAGTTCCTTCCATATCAGATGTGAGTGTTGGCCATTTCGACGAGTAGGTCGGATGTAAGGGCAACTGCCATTCTCTAGGAGAATGGAGGCACCTGGTTAGTTACCAGGTAGCTCAGTCGAGGAGGACTGGGGGCCATTCTGATATGATTGTTGGGATGTGTTCCCTCATGATCAGATATGAGTGCAAGCCCTTCCATCATTGTGAGCAGGATGTGTTCCCACCTGGGTGGATGTAAGTGCAGAGCCTTTCTTCGCATCATGTGTTGATCAGATATAAGTGCTGAGCCTTTCTTCGCATCATGTGTTGATCAGATATAAGTGTTGTGCCTTTCTTCACATCATGTGTTGATCAGATGTAAGTGCAGTGCCTTTCTTCGTATCATGTGTTGATCAGATGTAAGTGCAGTATCTATCATCACATCATGTGTTGATTAGATAGAGATGTTGAAGCCTTTCTTCGATCATGTGTTGATCAGATGTAAGTGCTGGGCCTTTCTGATATGATTATAGGATTAGTTCCTACATGATCAGATGTGAGTGTTGGGTGTGCCTTTCTGACGATTAGGTCAGATGTAAGTGCTGGGCATGCCATTCTTCGTATCATGTGTTGATCAAATGTAAGTGCAGTATCTATCTTCGATCATGTGTTGATCAGATAGAAATGATGAGCCATTCTTCATATCATGTGTTGATCAGATGTAAGTGCAGTATCTATCTTCGATCATGTGTTGATCAGATAGAAATGATGAGCCATTATTCGTATCATGTGTTGATCAGATGTAAGTGCAGTATCTATCTTCGATCATGTGTTGATCAGATAGAAATGATGAGCCTTTCTTCGATCATGTGTTGATCAGATATAAGTGCTGAAGAAGACCTACATGGAGGCTAGGCCTACAACCAACATGAAAAAGGGTTGGCTCTGTAGAACTTCCTGTGACGAGAAGAATCATGAGATAGCACCCATGATGATCCAGATCCAGTGATGATGATCTAGCAGTGATGATTGTTATAGCGGATTTCACCACACTAGGTGAATCACACATTGTATGGCCTTCCCTTGTCCCGCTGCAGACTCATTAGCCCCTATGGACCACTTTTTGTCTTTTGATGTATCCTTGACCATCCCTAAAAACATAAGAAAAATGATATACGCAGCCTTTTCCCCGATAACCGCATACATACGCAGATATTCCCTCTATAGTCGTGTACATTGGGATGTGTACATAATCCAAATCCTTTTGGAGCGTTCCTTGACTTGGATCCGACTCATATGACTCCTGGCCTTCCATATGCCTTGAGATCGCACGGATTCGACCTTTCAGTATCCATTTGAAAAGCTATATAAGGAACCCATTGAGACATTGAAAGCATAAGAGAGAATTGAGAGTAATGAAACTATAGTCCATTGTTGCCAGAACTTATGCTTGAGTCTGCATCCCTTTGTCCCTTGGAGCACTGTTGTGTTCTTCCCAAGCTTGCCTTTTGCTAGTAAGCTTGCTATCGAAGTGATGGAGGATTGAGGTGGTGGAGGCCCAAGTGGGGGATTCAGTTTCTCCAGTTCGCAGACGTGCCATCAGAGGTTATCACTTGTAATCTCTGATTCATATTAATAGAAATATCTTTTCCTATCCAGTAATGTGTATTTGAATGAATATTGTATCCATTGGAATATGTCAAATGATTTTACATTATTGATTATATATGCTAGAATAGATCTAACACCATGAAATATAGTATGCTTGTATTGTTTACTTGTTGTTGAGAACGTGCTATAACAATTCAAGCTGACGATTGGAAAGCTCAACGGGGATCTACTTCAACCGTACGGAATAAGGTACCAGGTTCGATCCTTTAGTGTTAGATGTTTTTATTTCTATTGCATATTGGGAGAGATTGATTTCTGGAGTCGAGCTGTCTGTTGTGGTACCCCAAGCCATAGGAATTTCTCTCCGTAACAGAATTGGCGACTCTGCTGGGGAGTTCCTAGTAGTTTTCCTTTGGGGGCAACAATGGGCTTGATATGATTGACTTGCTCTTTGTTTCTCCTTGTTTCTGGGTTGCATTTTATAGTATGTTCATCCATTGACACTCCCCTTTATTTGTTTGACCCTTGGCCTGCTTTTTACCACTGCCTTCTCTGTATACGCAGGTTTTTGGCCAAAAGTCACGTACATACGTGGATTTTCGGCCAAAAGTCGTGTATACACGTAGATTTTAGACTAAAATCCTTTTTTCCACGCAGGTTTTTGGCCAAAAGTAGCGTATATGGCCTTCCCATGTAGGTTTTTGTCCAAAAGTCGCGTATATGTGCCTTCCCATGTGGGTTTTTAGCCTAAAGTCGTGTACATACGCAACTGTTCTTTATACAGTCGCGTACATCCTCCCTTTTGGTGAGTTTGATGTTGGGGGAAGTTGCTGGGTGGGTTGTGAGTGTGGTTGGGTCTTCCTTGGGTCTGATGTTGTCTGTTGGATGCTTATTTTGTGACCAAAGACCGCTTTTTCATTGATTTTTCTTTGAAAGTAGTTTTAATCATTCTTCCTTTTTGTTTTTCCATTAGTGCATTACTCTTTTTGTCTTGGTGTCTTGCTGGGCTTGTCTTTTATACTTGCAGCAGAGACTGAGAGTTTTAGATGACTTTTATTGCATTTTTCATTCTTTTATATTGAAAAATACAAAGTAGTTGCACTCTTAGTTGCATCTT